>JAQZBX010033346.1:0-25433 GCA_029593785.1 Cabassous unicinctus | reverse complement strand
TGAGAGAGCTGTATGAACAGAACCACTGTCAGCTTGGACAAAAAAGGACATGGAAAGGAGAGATTGAAGGAGAAACAGCTTTAAGAAGAAAACCATGGAAGCAGAGATATGGAATTAAGACATCTCCTTGGGCCAAGAGAGGAGCCCCACCCATGTGTACAGAGAGGGTGAGTTTACCCCAGAAGTTGAAGAGGGTAGATGTCCCCACCCAATGTTCAGGAAGAGTTTTTCTGCCCCAGGTTACAGGGAGGGTGGAGCACATTCCTCAAAGATTAGGGCGGTTAAGGTCAGCACCCCATAGGTCTGAGAGGGGTGCTCCTTTCCCCCATGGATTAGAGAAGGCCAGGTGGTCAACCCATTGCCCATTGTCTGAGAGGATTGAACCTGTATGCCAAAAGTTAGGGGGAATGTTGTCTTCACCTCACTGTACTAGGGGGGCTAAGACTCTAACCCAAAGATTGGGTAAGGTATGGCAATCATCCCAACACTCTTGGAGTGTGAGGTCTGGAGCTTGGTCGACACCCAGATGCTTGATGAGGGTAGAACCAAGAAAATGGCCCTTGTGCAAGCCTGTGGAAAGGGTGGGTCCCCATGTGGCCCCAAGGAGAAGAAACCATCGTCTTAAGAATGACTCTCAGACTTTGAAATCAAATGGAGGATGTCCTGCAGGTTTACCAAACTGTAGAGGATCCATGACTCATGTTTAACATCCCAATTTCTCCTTATGATAATGAAAATGTTTATCCTTTGTCTTTCCATTTGTGTATTGGAAGCAGTTAAATGGTTTTGTAAGTTTCAAAGGTCTGCAGCAGATGGGATTTTGCCTGAAGACAAAGTGTACTTCTTTAAAATGATTATGAAATGATTTTGTACTTGAATTGTTACTGATTTAAGGTTTTTTGAATATTGTAATGTATTTTTGGAATTCAGAGGGTGAAGTGTAGCCTGGTAACTGTGGACTTCTACCCCAAATAAAAACCCTTTATAAAGACCAACCTATTTCTGGTATTTTGCATCAGCACCCTTTCGGCTGACTAATACATCATTCATACATGAACATTCATAAACAACAAGTGTACAGTAAAAGTTGTGACTTCAGAAAACAAACATGCATATCACCATACAAGGCCCCCACACCCCACCCCACCACCAACACTCTGTACCACTGAAAAACATTTGCCACAAACCATGAAAGAGCATCATCAAAATATCACAACCAACCATACCCCATATCTTACATTTGGTGTATTTTCCCCCCAACCCACCTGATTATTTACACCCTGTATTAGTATTATATATTTGTTATCATTCATAAGAGAACATTCCCATGTTTGTCCTGTTAACCACAGTTCATCTTCCGCCACTGGAGTCCTTGTGTTTTACAGTCCCATGCTTTGTACAATCCACTCAAAGTGTACACTAAGTGGCTCTCATTTTCATCACAGAGTTGTGCTGTCATCGCCTCAGGCAATTTTAGAATGTTAATTACTCCAAAAGGAAAAATCCCACACCCTCTTATACCCCTCTATTGTTGTCCCTTAGAATTGAAATATCTTCTTGCCATTGCTGCAAAATATTAGAATATTATGGTTAACTATCACCCATAAGTTACATTAGTTGTAATTTTCTATGTGTCCCCATATTCTTAGCACTTTGTAAAAGAAGGACATTCTTATATTTATACTATTAACCACAATCTTCATCCACCACTGAAATCACTGTGTTATACATTCCCTAGATTATTCTCTAGTTTCCTTTCAATTGACATTTACGTCCATCGACTACCCCTTTAAGCCACAATTACATTTACAAATCAGCAATGTTAGTTATACTCACTATAATGTGTTACTATCAACTCTATTCATTTCCACTTTTTTTCAATTAACCTTATTAAAAATTCTACATACATCATACATATGTACATATGTATGTATGTACATATCTACATACATCAGCTCCCTTTCTCAATCCATATTCTGTTTCCTAGTAACCTGTATTCTAGAATTTACCTCCATGAGTTGGAGTCTACTCATCATATTTAGTTCATATTAGTGAGACCATACAATATTTTTCCTTTTGTGTCTGACTTATTTCACTCAACATAATATCCTTTAGGTTTATCCATGTTGTCATATGCATCCCAATTCCATTTTTTCTAATGGCTGAATAGTATTCCACTGTATGTATATACCACATTTTGCCCATCCATTCATTTGTTGATGGACACTTGGATTGGTTCCATATTTTAGCAATTGTGAATAGTGCTGCTATGGACTTTGGTGTGCAAATATCAGTTTGCATCTTTGCTTTTGGTTCTTCTGAATACATTCCTAGTAACAGTATTGCTGGATCATATGACAGTTATATATTCAGCTTCTTGAGGTACTGCCAAACTGCCTTCCACAGAGGCTTCCCATTCCCACCAACAGTGAAGGAGTGTCCCTGTTCTCCACATCCTTTCCAGCACTTGTAGTTTTGTATTTTCTTAATAATGGCTATTCTAAAAGGTATGAAATAGCACCTCATTGTAGTTTTTTTTTCTCATTGTAGTTTTTTTTTTAACAAATCAATTTAATTGATACATACTAATAAAGCATAAATTCATCCAAAGTGTATAATCAATGGTACTTGGTATAATCACATAGTTGTGCATTCATCACTTCAGTCATTTTTAGAGCATTTTCATTATGCCAATAATAATAATAATAATAATAAAACAGACAAAAAAATTCATCACCTCTCAATCTTTCAATGCTTCCCCTGCTGTACATAGCTGATATTCTGTTTGTCTCTCTAGTTTATTTGTATTTATATTTTGCAAAAACAGGCTTATATATACAATATCGCCCATATTCATATTTTACATGAGGTTTCACTATGTTATACAGTCCCATGATACATTTTTTAGCTTTCTTTCTAGTAATATACATGGCCTTAGACTTACCCTTTCAGCAATGATGATGATGCTTTCATCATTTCTATTCATTTCCAAAGATTTACAAACAACCTTTTTACAAATTCTGCACAGATTAACCATCAGCTTTCCATTCTATACCCTCATTCTATTTTCTTGTGACCTATATTCTAGTTATTAACTCCATTATTTTACACAATATATTTAGCTCAAAATAGCACAATCATACAGTATTTGTCCTTTTGTGTCTGGCTTGCTTCACTCAACATAACATCCTCCAGGTTCATCCATATTGTCATATGCTTCCCAACTTCATTTCTTCATACAGCTGAATAGTACTCCATCATATGTATACAACACAATTTGTTTATCCATTCATCAGTTGATGGAAACCTGAGTTGTTTCCAACTTTTGGCAATTGTGAATAATGTCACTATGAACATCGGTGTGCAGATGTCTGTTCATGTTTCTGCTCTTAGTTCTTCTGGTAATGGTATTGCTGGGTCACATTGCAAGTCTATATTCAAATTCCTTAGGAATTCCCAAACAGACTGTACCATTCTACACTCCCACCAACAGTGAATAAATGTTCCTATCTCCCCATATCCTCTCCAAAACTTACAGTTTTCTGACTTTTTAATAGTAGCCAGTCTAATAGGTGTGAAATGATATTTCATTTTAGTTTTGATTTACATTTCCCTAATAGTTCGTAATGTTGAACATTTTTTCATGTGTTTATTTGCCATTTGTATTTCTTCTTTGGACAATTGTCTATTCAAGTCTTTTGCCCATTTTTTTATCGGTAGCTTGTCTTTTTATTGTTGAGTTTATGATCTCTTTATATATCATGAATATTAATCCCTTATCGGATATGTGATTGCCAAATATTTTCTCCCATTGAGTCAGCTGCCTTTTCACACTTTTTACAAAGTACTTTGATGTGCAAAAGTGTTAATTTGAAAAGGTCCCATTTATCTATTTTTTCTTTTGTTGCTTGTGCTTTGGGTGCAAGGTTTAAGAAAATACTGCCTACCACAAGATCTTGAAGATGATTTCCTACAGTTTCTTCTAGGAGTTTTATGGTTGTTGGTTTTATATTTAGGTCCTTGATCCATTATGAGTAAATTTTTTTAATATAAGGTATGAGATAGGAGTCCTCTTTCTTTCTTTCGAATATGGATATCTAGTTTTCCAAGCACCATTTGTTGAATAGACTGTTCTGGCCCAGCTGGGGGGTCTTGACAGCCTTGTCAAAAATTACTTGACCATAGATATGAGGGTCTATTTCTGAGTTCTCAATTTGATTCCATTGGTCAGTCTGTCTTTATGACAGTACCATGATGTTTTTAACACTGTAGCTAAGTTATATGCTTTAAAGTCAGGAACTGAGAGTCCTCCAACTTTGTTCTTCTTCTTAAAGATATTTTTGACTACTCAGGGCCCCTTACCCTTCCAAATAAGTGTGATAATTGGCTTTTCCACTTCTGCAATGAAGGTTGTTGGCATTTTTATTGGGATTGCATTGAAACTGTAAATTAGTTTGGGTAGCATTGACATTTTAAAGGTATTCAGTTTTCCAATCCATGAACACGGAATAGCCTTCCATTTATTGAAGTCTTCTTTGGTTTCTTTTAGCAATGTTTTATAGTTTTCTGAATACAGGTCCTTTATACCCTTGGTTAATTTTACTCCTAAATATTTGACTTTTTTAGTCGCTATTATAAATAGAATTTTTTCTGATTTCCTCCTCAGATTGCACATCAGTAGTATATAGAAATGCTATTGATTTTTGCATATTAATCTTGTATCTCACCAGTTTGCTGTACCCATCTACTAGTTCTAGTAGCTTTGTTGTGGATTTTTCAGGGTTTTTTACATATAAGATCACATCATCAGTGAATAGTGAAAGTTTTACTTCTTCTTTTCCTATTTGGGTGCCTTTTATTTCTTTATCTAGCCTAATGCTCTAGCTAGAACTTCTAACACAATATTGAATAACAGTTTTGACAGTGGGCATCGTTGTCTTGTTCCTGATCTCAGCGGGAAAGTTTTTAGTCTTTCACCATTGAGTACAAAGCCAGTTGTAGGCTTTTCATATATGCACTTTACCATATTGAGAACTCTTCAATCTATTCCTATCCTTGGAGTGTTTTTATCAAGAAAGGGTGCTGTATCTTGTCAAATGCCTTTCCTGCATCAATAGAGAGGTTCATGTGATTTTTCTTCTTCAATGTATTAATGTGGTTTATTACACTAATTGATTTTTTTGTGTTGAACCACCCTTGCATACCTGGGATAAAATCCACTTGATCGTGGTGTATAATTCTTTTAATGTGCTTTTGGATTCTGTTTGCAAGTATTTTGTTGAGGATTTTTGCATCTATATTCATTAGGGATATGGTCTATAATTTTCTTTTTTGTGGTATGAGGATGATGTTGGCTTTATAGGATGAGTTTGGTAGCATTCTTTCCTGTTCAATTTTCTGAAAGTGCTTGAACAAGATTGATATTAGATCATCTATTAATGATTGGTAGAATTCACCTGTGAAGCCATCTGGTCCTGGGCTTTTCATCTTTGGGAGGTTTCTGATGACTGTTTCAATATCTTCACTTGTGATTGGTTTGTTGTGGTGTATTAGTCAGCCAAAGGAGTGTTGATGCAAAATACCAGAAATCTGTTGGTCTTTATAAAGGGTATTTATTTGGGGTAGAAGCTTACAGTTACCAGGCCATAAAGCATAAGTTTCTTCCTTCACCAAAGTCTGTTGCCACGTGTTGGAGCAAGACAGCTGCCGACATTTGCCAGGATTCAGGCTTCTTGGGTTCCTCTCTTCCCGGGGCTCTGTTTCTTTCTGGGCTCAGCTCCTCTCTTTCCTCCACAAGGTCAGCTGTAGACTATGAGGCTCTCTAGGCTTTGCCTCTCTCCACAAGGCCAGCTGTGAACTGTCTGGTGAATGGCTTGTCTCTTTTCCCAGGGCCTTCTCTCCTTCCTCATCAGAACTCCAACATCAAAACTACTCCAACTCTGTCCTTTGCCATGTCTTTTATCTTTGAGACCCCACCCACCAAGGGGCGAGGCTCAACGCCCTACTGACATGTCCCTATTAACGCCCTAATCATAACTTAATCATGCCCAGATGAACAGAGCAGTTTATAAGCATAATCCAGTATCTATTTTTGAAATTCATTACTACATCAAACTGCCAAACTGCTACATGTGGTCTTCAATTTCTTCTAGGGTCAGTGTTGGTGGTTTGTGTGTTTCTAGGAATTTGTCCATCTTGTCTACATTGTCTAGTTTTTTGGCATACAGTTGACTGTAGTATCCTCTTATGATCTCTCTTATTTCTGTGGGGTCAGTAGTATTATCCCCCCTCTTGTTTCTAATTTTATTTGTTTGCATCATTTCTCTTTTTTCTTTGTCAGTCTAGCTAAGGGTTTGTCAATTTTGTTGATCTTCTCAAAGAACCAACTTTTGGTTTTGTTGATTCTCTCTATTGTTTATTTGTTCTCAATTTCATTTATTTCTGCTCTAATCTTTACTATTTCTTTCCTTCAACTGGTCCGGGATTAGTTTGCTGTCCTTTTTCTAGCTCTTCCCGGTGTGCAGTTAGGTCTTCAATTTTAGCTCTTTCTTCTTTTTTAATGTAAACATTGAGGGCTATAAATTTCCTTTGCAGTGTCTCATAGGTTTGTGTGTGTGTGTGTGTGTGTGTGTGTGTGTGTGTGTGTGTGTGCTTGAGGTACCGGGGACAGGGAATTGTACCCGGCACCTTGTATGTGGGAAGCCAGCGCTCAACCACTGAGCCACATTGGCTTCCCTGAGTTGGCTTTGCGTTTGTTTTGCTTATTGTTTATTTTTGTTTTTTCAGGAGGCACCTGGAACCAAACCCAGGACCTCTCATGTGGGAGGCGGGCACTCAACCACTTGAGGCACATCTGCTCTGTGCCACCCACATGTTTTTTTTTCTTTTTTTTAAATATATATTTTTTATTTATTTTAAAAAGATACTTAGATTACATAAAATGTTACATAAAAAAATAAGGGATTCCCATATGCTCCACTCCCCACAACTTCCACTTTTCCCCACATTAACAACTTCTTTTATTAGTGTGGTACATTCATTGCAATTGATGAATACATTTTGAAGCATTGTCACTAAGCATAGATTATAGTTTACATTGTAGTTTACACCCTCTCCCACTCAATTCTGTAGGTTATGGCAGGATATATAATGGCCTGTATCTGTCATTGCAATGTCATTCAGGTCAGTTCCAAGTCCTGAAAATGCCCCCATATTACACCTCTTTTTCCCTCTCCCTGACTCAGCACCTCCAGTAGCCACTTACTCCACATCAATGATATAATTTTTTCCATTGCTAGAATCACAATAAGTCTATAGTAGAATATCAGTAAGTCTACTCTAGTCCATATTTTATTCCCCAACCATGAAGATTCTGGTATGGTGATGCTCACTCCACCTCTAATTGAGAAGGGGCTTCGATCCCATATGGCTGATGGATGGGACTTACTTGCTTGCAGCTGTAGACTCTCTCAATTCCTTGGTATGGTGGTTGTCCATCCTCACCTCCTTGTTAGTTGTCCTGGGTGAGTCCAATGAACTGGAGAGTAGGTGTTGCAACTCTGCTGAGGCTTAGGGCCCAGCTGGCACATGGGCAGCCCAGAGATTCAAGTCTCTTGGACATACACCTACCACCTCCAGCACCAACTATAGGTTCAAATAAAAGGGACAGAAGAGGCATGTGTAGAGAAGTAACATCTGAATCCAACTCTGTCACACCCAGAAGCACAATCTCCAAAGTGGGGCCCACTGGTAAGGCACCAAACTCCAGAGCTATCTGCCAGGACCATAGGACCTGGGTCTCTCCGGAGCCCTCAGGAGCCCCACTGCTTGGGGTAGTATCTACTTTGGCCATCTATGAGGTCCTGCTGAGATGTGCATAAGCATTACCTCTCCGATGACCTCCTGACTCACTTTGAAGTCTCTTAGCCATATAAACTCATTTGTCTTTACCTTTTCCCCCTTTTATTCAAGGTCTTTTTCCAGTTGTATCACCAGCTGGTCCTTGGTAGTAATCCCTCGGTGCCAGGGAGGTTCATCCCCAGGAGTCATGTCCCTCACTGGGAGGAAGGTAATGCATTTATATGCTGAGTTTGGCTTAGAGAGAGGCCACATTTGAGCAACAAGGAGGTTCTCAGGAGGTAACTCTTAGGCACCCTACAACACTAGGCTAAGTTGCAAATTCAAAAGCAAAAGGCTCATAATCATAGTTGTCAATATTAAGGGCCCGTCAATGGACCATCCTTCTTCACTAGTCATTGCCCCTGTACTTGGGGGATTGTTGCTGTTCCATTAGAGAATGTGGCAGAGCTCCCCAGGATGGGGATTCAATAGTCTTTTGGTTGTTGTGTGAATCTCCACCCACTGTGGCAGTGCCCCATGAACATTTGAACATATTTATATTTCTTAAATGTATGCCCAGGTGAACTTCCTCCTATGTATCCCCCATCACTGACACCCCACACCATTGATCCTCCCCTGCCATTGTTGTAACCCTTCTGTGATCCAGAACTTCTTCAAAAATGAAGCCAAGAATATTGCCAAATTCGAGTAATAGGAAAATGAAATAATACTGATAGGTTTAAACATAAGAAATAAAATACATAATAATTTAGAAAAACTAAAACTAAAATAAAGTAAAAAGAAATTGGGGTATTAAAAAAATTAAAAAAAACTTTTTTGCTGTTTTGCCTTTCATCACTGTAATATTTTTGTCCTGTATGTACAGTGGCATTTTCTTCCATTTCTTTCCCAGTGTCTTACTTTTTTTTAATTTGGTCTTCAAAGAAATTTTAGGTCACAGTAAAGTTAAATACAGAATATAGGGGGCTCCCATATACCCAACATCCTTCCCTTTCCCCCCTTCCCTATTAATAACGTTTTTACATGTAGATGGAACATTTGTTACAACTGATGTACAAATAGTGAAACATAGCTACTAACCATGGTCAATGGTTTACATTATGGTTTACAATTTAGGCCATACACTTTTATAAATTTTTGATGAAATTTTACATGGCCTGTGTCCATCATTGCAAGATCATGCAGACCAATTCCATTGCCCCTAAAATAACCCTTCTTCCACTCTTCCATCTATTCTATTCCTCTGTCCCCCTCCCCTCAGGGCCCACAGCAACCACCAGGCTTCACTTCTTGAAGGGCAAACTTCATAGATATTTGCTACAATGCTGAGGGCTTGACACACTAGTCTGCCCTCCCCTATTAGGGACCACCCATGCTCTCAAGAGACACCCTCCCCAAGAAAATATTGGGCCTCCCAAGCATGGGATTCCAACTCTTTCCCACTCATCATGTGGGTCTCCCCTCACTGATACAGCACACTATGATGAAATGATCACTCACACATTCTCTAGAAGACTGCCCCAGGTGGGCCTGTCCAAAATGCCCCCCACCCCCAATCTAACACCTTAAACTCTTCCTTGTCATATTGCCAAAAGAGTTCTCTCAACATTGTAGTTTCACACACTTACCCACCACATCTGCTCCCTCCCACCCACAGGTTTTGATATGTTGTGTTATTTTCATTTGTCCCAAGATATTTGCTTAATTCTCTTGCAGTTGCTTTTTGACCCACTGATTATTTAGGAATGTGTTGTGTATCTCCATATATTTATGCATGTTCCCTTTTTCTGTCCATTATTGATTTCCAGCTTTCTTCCATTATGATCAGAGAAAGTGTTTGTATAATTTCAATCTTTTTAAATTTATGGAGAACTGTCTTGTGGTCCAACATATGGTCTATCTTAGAGAAGGGTCCATGAGCACTTGAAAAGAATGTATATCCTGCTGTTTTGGGGTGCAATGCTCTACAGATGTCTGTTAGGTCTAGATCATTTATCATAATATTCAAGCTCTCTGATTCTTTATTTATCCTCTGTCTAAATGTTCTATCCAATGCTGAGTGGTGTAGTGAAGTCTCCAACTATTATTGCAGAGACATCTGTTTCTCCCTTCAGTTTTGCCAGTGTGTGCCTCATCTATCTTGTGGCACAAAGGTTAGGTTCATAAATATTTGTTATAGTTATTTCTTCTTGGTGACTGGCCCCTTTTATTAATACATAATGACCTTCTTCATCCCTTATAACAGTTTTGCATTTAAAATCTATTTTGTCCGATATTAGTATCACTACTCCAGATATTTTTTGATTACTATTTGCATGGAATATCTTTTTCCAACTTTTCACATTAACCTGGTTGTGTCCTTACATCTGAGGTGAGTCTCTTGTAGACAGCATATAGATGGCTCATATTTCTTTATCCATTCTATCAGTCTATATCTTTTGATTGGGGAGTTCAAGCTATTAACATTCGATGTATTAATGTTAAGGCATTACTTACTTCATCCATTTTATCCTTTGGCTTTCTGTTGTCATATCTTACTATTGTTTGTCTTTTTACCCTTTAAGTTACCCTTCCTAATAATATTCATTTCTACACTCTTCTCCAAGTCTCTTACCTTTGTTTTTTTCCTTTCAGGCTGCAGCACTCCCTTTAGTATCTCTTGCAGATCTGGTCTTTTGGTAACATACACTCTCAGTTTTGTTTTGTTTTGGTTTTTTTCAGCTGTGAAGACTTTAAACTCACCCTCATTTTTGAAGGATCATTCTGCCAGATACAGAATTCTTGTCTGGCAGTTCTTCTCTTTTAGTACCTTAAATACTTCATACCACTTTATTCTCACCTCCTTGGTTCCTGATGATAGATCAGCACTCAATCTTATTGAGGTCCCCTTGTATGTGATGCTCTTCTTTTCTTTTGCTGCTTTCAGAATCTTCTCTTTATCTCTGATATTTGTCATTCTGAATAGTAGGTATCTTGGAGTACATATATTCAGATTTATTCTGTTTGTGGTATGTTGTCCTTCTTGGATATTGAGATTTATGTCTCTCATAAGGGTTAGGAGGTTTTCTGTCATTATTTCCTCAAATATTCTTTCTGCCCTCTTTCCATTCTCTTCTCCTTCTAGGACACCAATAATGTGTATGTTTGTGTGTTTCATGTTATTCAGTTTCCAGAGATCCTGTTCCATTTTTTCTATTCTTTTCTCTTTCTGTTCTCTTGTCTTTTCCAGTTCAGGTGTTCTGTTCTCAAAATCACTAATTCTGTCTTCCATCAATTCAAATCTGCTGTTATATGCCTCTAGTGTACTTTTAATCTCATTCATTGTATCTTTCATTCCCTTAAGCTCTGTTACTTTTCTTTGCAGTATTTCATGCTCACCCATGTCTTCTTAATATCCTTTCTCTCTTTAGCATGTTTTCCTTCAACTCCTTGAGTTGATTTAGGAGATTTGTGTGATTATCTTTGATTAGTTTTCTTAAATCCTCTATCTCATCAGGTTATCTGGTTTGTTCCTTTGTCTGGGCCATCTCTTCCTGTTTCTTCATATGGCTTTTAATTTTTTGCTGATGTCCAGACATCTAAATATGTTGGTAAATTTACTCTGATGATCAATTTCTTTCTCTTGCCTACTGTTTTTGCTTCAGAGCTATTCTTTGATTTTGGATTCAACTTATTCTAAGTCTTTAAAATTTCCCAGCTTAAGTTATCAAAGTCAGGCCCAGAACTCACTAATATGGCATGGATATTCTCCCAGGGGTTCAGGACAAGAGAGACCTAAAAGCAGTTTTTCTCCTTGCATTTTCCCAGCCGACCATTAGATGAAGCTCGTCGATGAAACTTTCCTCGAAGGTTTTATTTCAACCTCCACTTGCCCATGGTTCTGATCTGGCCAGAGCCAAGATTCAAAACTGGCTGTGCTGGCCAAATTCCCTGAAGGGAAAACACTCTCCACCCTCAGCTGCACATTCTGTCTTTCAGGGAGGAAGACATCTGTTCCCTTCTCAGTCAACTGCAATGAGCCACAGGTTTTATCTAGGCTGCACACCTTGAGGGTGGGGGATGGGTGCCCTTCCCAGCTGCCACAGGGGTTTAGTAACCGTGGTTATCATTTCAGGTTCTTCGTCTTCCCTCCTGGGGGTTACGCAGCACTGTCCTGGTCTGCTGACCCAAAAAGCAGGTCCCTCTGACAATTTTTTGTCCTTTCTCTGTTGTTTTTATGAGAGACCTGAGCCCTGCCTGCCTACTCCAACACTACCTTCCTGGAAGTCTTTCTCTGAGTGGATTCTTAATGGAGGTTGGCTCTGCTAGGGCATTAACAGGGCCTGGGAATTAATCTATTTCAACTGGAGTGAGAAATACCTTGCTTGAATTCTAGCTCTGTCATATGAGCTATGAGACTATTTGACTTCTCTGTTCCTTATTTTTCTCATCTACAAAAAGGAATAATAATTTCTTTCTCAAAGTATTGTTCTACATATGAAACGTGATAATAATAGCTAGCAAGATTCTAAGAGGCTTACATGAATTAACTGCAGGTCCAAAATCTCTTATCCAAATCCATTTGGAATTTAGAATACATATTTAATAAACATAATAGGGTATATATAATATATATTACAGAATTCCCATTAGGGTCTGGGGCAGTCCACTATACTCAAATACACTAACATTTCTATACCAGAAATAAGAATATTAAACCAATTTGGATATAATCTATAAAGTCTTAAGTTTTGGTTTTCAGGTTTTGGAATTGCAGATAAAGGATGTGGCCTAGAGCAGTTAAGCAACTTGCTTATGGTCATGCAGCAGAATTTTTTTTAAACTTTATTTTTTAAAGAAGTTTTAGATTACAGAAAAGTTATATCAAAAATATAGGGGATTCCCATATACCCCACCCCCTCCCTCTCTCACATTTTCCCCTATTAATAACATCTTTAATTAGTGCAGTATATTTGTTAAAATTGATTAACAAATTTTTAAGCATTGTTACTAACCATAGTCTATAGTTTACATTATGGTTTACACTTTGCACCATACAATTTTATAGTTTTTGACAAAATATATAATGGCCTGTATCCATCACCGCAATATCATGTAGGACAATTCCAAAGTCCCAAAAATGCCCTATGTTATACTTATTCTTCCCTCTCCTTCCCTCAGAACCTCTGGTGACCACTATATTTATATCAATGTTACAAGTTCTTACATTACTAGAATAATAATAAGTCTACTTTGGTTCATAGTTGCATTCCCCCTTAAGCTTGTTTATTCCTCAGTCTTGAGGATTTGGGGATAGTGATGCCCACTCTGCTTCCAATTGAGAGGGAGCTTAGATCCCATGAGGCAGATAGATGGAACTGTTTTGCTTGCAGTTGTACATACTGTTTTTTTGGAATGGGCGTTGTCCATCATTATCATTTTGTTAGTTGTCCTGGGCAAGTCTGATGAACTGGAGAGTAGGTGTTGGCTGCAACTCTGCTGAGAGTCAGGGCTCAACTGGCATATGAACAGATCAAAGATTTAAGTCTCTGGGACATATATTTAATAAGTATAGTGCTAATTATAGGTTCAAAAAAAAGGACCAGAAGAACCATTTGTAGGGAAATTATAAATGAGTCTAACTCTGTTACATTGGGAAGATAAATATATATTCCAAGGTAAGGTCCACTGACAGGGTTCCAAATTCCTGGGATTGTCTGCCCTGCCTATAGTGTCCAGATGTCTCTAGATCCATCAGGAGCATCCCTGCTTGAGGCACTGTTTACTGTGGCAGTCAGTGAGATCCACCTGAGACGTGTATAAGCGTAATCTCTGGAATGACTTCCTGACTCACTTTGAAATCTTTTAGCCACAAAAACCCTTTTGTATTTAATATTTCTCCCTTTTGGTCAAGGTCTTTTTCCAAATGCATCACTGATTGGCACTTGGTAATAATCCTTCAGTGCCAGGGAAGCCCATCCCCAAGAGTCATGTCTACACCGAGGGGAAGGCAGTGAGCTTATATGTTGTCTGGCTTAGAGAGAGGCCACACTTGAATAACAAGATGTTCAGGAGGTAACTCTTAGGCAATATATATTACTAGGCTAAATTTCAATTTTACAAGAGTAAGGTTCATAAGTACAAGCATTAATATCAAGGGCCTGGTGTATTGGTCTGTGCTCTTTCACTAGGCACTGCCCTTGTACTCGGGGGATTCTTGCCACTCTATTAGAGACCTTAGCAGGACTCCCCCAGATGGGAATTTAATATTTTGTAGGTTATTGTGGGGGTCTCCACTCACTGCAATAACACCCCATGACCACATGCACACATTCATATTCCATAGATGTATGCCCTGGGTGCATCTTTCCCCACTCATCCCCCCACCACTGACACCCTGCACCAGTAATCCTCCCCTGCCATCAGTTGTAACTTTTCTGTAATCCAAAACCTCCTCAAAAAAAAGCCAAAAAATTTTTCTTGCATTATGCCTTTCATCACTGTAAGATCTGTTATCTTTTATGTATGTTTACAATTTCTTATGTATTTTCCTCCTGTGTATTCTTTTTTTCACTTTATTTTCAAAGAAGCTTTAGACTACAGAAAAGTCACATAAAATATATAGGGTGTCCCCTACAACCATGGCTGCCACCAGCCCTGCCGCCAGCCCTGGGGCGCCGCTGTCCCCAGACAAATTACTTCCGAAGGGCGAGGCCGAGAAGCCTGAGGAGGAGCTGGAAGAGGATGACGAGGAAGACCTAGATGAGACCCTGACGGAGAGACTGTGGAGTCTGATGGAGATGTTCCTGGAGAGGGTTCGGTCTGCAGCTGGAGCCACTTTTGATCTCTCCCTCTTTGTGGCTCAAAAAATGTACAGGTTTTCCAGGGCAGCCTTGTGGATTGGGACCACTTCCTTTTTGATCCTGGTTCTTCCTGTTGTTTTTGAGACTGAGAAGTTTCAAATGGACCAACAACAGCAATTGCAGCAGCGGCAGATACTTCTAGGACCCAACACAGGGCTGTCAGGAGGAATGCCAGGGGCCCCACTTTCAATTCCTGGAAAGATCTAGATTGTTACGGCTATAACTGAGCTACCTTGGTGGGAGAAATTTGAAATTCAGTAGTGTTTGAACTGCTGTTTTGGGATTTTTTTTGTCTTTAACTTTGGCATATTGATCTATCTAAACCTAGTGGGGAGAATTCTTCCTACTTTCTCAGAGACTCCCAACTTGCAACTGTGCCCTCCACACTGACCTGACTTATTTCTGTCCTCACGCTGATACTAGAGTGCAGCAATGCAGATGGTTACTCCAACTCTGGCCACCCCACCCCTTTCACTAAATTGCTCCTAAGCAGAAGAACCCTTGCTATCCCATTGTGAGGTAGGAACAGATGCCAGGAGGAGGGCAGTACCCCTGACCATTAAAGACTTTTGTTTTTGTTTTTGTTTTTTTTCAGACCTGAGATGTTGGGAAGGGACATGCACAGTTTATGAAACAGACAAAAGTCAGTGCTCATTTTTTGTATTTAAATATTAAAAATGATTCCAACTGAAAAATAAATATATATAGGGGATTCCCATTTACCCCAACCCTGCCCGCCCCCTCATATTTTCCCTATTAATAACATCTTAATAATGTCTTACATGAGTATGGTACATTTGTTACAATTAATGAACAAATATTGAAGCATTGCTACTAAACATGGTCAATAGTTCACATTATGGTTTGCACTTTGCACCATACAATTTTATAGGTTTTGACAAAATGTATAATGGCCTGTATCCGTCATTGCAAAATCAAGCACAACAATTCCAATGCCCTAAAAATGCCCTATGTTCCATCTATTCTCCCCTCCTCCTTCCCTCAGAACCTATGGTAACCACTAAGTTTCAATTTTTCAAGAATAGGGTTCATACTTACATGCATTAATATTGAGGGCTTGGTCTGTTTTTTAAATTATTATTAGGCACTGCCTATGTACTCAAGAGATTCTTGAGAATGTAGCAGGACTCCCCAGATGGGAGTTTAATATTTTGTTGTTTATTGTGTGGGTCTCCACCCATTGAGACAACACCTTATGACAGATGAACACATTCATATTCCAGAGAAGCATGAGCCAGGTGCACCCTTTCCCACACATTCTCCCACCACCGACACCTTGCACCAGTGACCCTCCCCTGCCATGTTTTCCAAAAGAACATTCTCACAATTGTAGTTTCAACCACAGACCTACAAATCCCCAGAGCTTACCTGTTCCTTCTTCTAGCCCTCCCCCCAGTTCCATGGATAGTCCAAGTCCAACCCAACCCTCCCATACCCTGCTCACCCTCACATTTCAGCACCACTTTGACACCACTCACATCCCTGCACCCCCATCATTCCCATCCACTGCAAAACCACCCCTTTCCACCTTATCATAGGTTCTGCCCAGATTGAGCATCAGCTTACCACACTCTACTCCTCTTCTATCCTCCTGATAACCTATCTTCCAAACTCTGCTCAGCATCCCTAAGTCATATCAGTGAGGTCATGCAATATTTGTCCTTTAGTGACTGGCTTACTTCACTCAACATAAGGTCTTTCAAAATTCATCCATGTTGTCGCATGTGTCAATACTTCATTCCTTCTTAGAGCTGACTAATAGTCCATTGTATGTATATATCATATTTTGCTTACACATTCATCTGTTGATGGACTCTTGGGTTGCTTCCAACTTTTAGCAATAGTGAATAATGCCACTGTGAAAACTGGTGTGCATATATCTGTTCATGTCCCTGCTTTCAATTCTTCTAGGTATATACCCTGTAGAGGGATTGCTGGATCACATGGCAATTCTATAGTTAGCTTCCTGAAGAACCGCTGTCCTCTACAATGGCCGCACCATTCTACATTCCCACACATCCTCTCCAACCCTTGTAGTTTTGTTTTTTTTAATACTCACCAGTCTAATAGGTGTAAGATGATCTCATTATAGTTTTGATTTGCCTTTCCCTAATCACTAGTGATGTGAGCATCTTTTCATTTGCTTTTTAGCCATTTGTATTTCCTCTTTGGAAAAGTGTCTATGCAAATCTCTTGCCCATTTTTTAAATGAGTTGTTTGTCTTCTTATTTTTGAGATGTAAGATTACATATGCTGGATATAAGGCCCTTATCAGGTATGTGGTTCCCAAATATTTTCTCCCATTGAGCAGGCTGCCTTTTCACTTTTTGGACACACTTCTTTGAAGCATAAAATTTTTAAATTTTGAGGTCTTATTTATCTATTTTTTCTTTCATTGATCGTGCTTTGGTTGTAAAGTTTAGGAAACCATTTCTTACTACTAGATCTCATAGATGCTTCCCTATGTTATCTTCTAGTAGCTTTATGGTCTAAGCTCTTATATCTAGGTCTTTGATCCATCTTGAGTTCATTTTTGTCTAGGGCATGAGATGGTGATCCTCTCTCATTCTTTTGACTATAGATATCCAGTTCTCCCAGCACCTTTTGTTGTAGATGCCATTCTGTCCCAGTTGTATGGCCTTGGTGGCCTTGATGAATATCAATTGACCATATATGCATGGATCTGTATCAGAACTCTCAATTCATTTCCATTGGTCAGTATGTCTATTCTTGTGCCAATACCATGCAGTTTTGACCACTGTAGCTTTGTAGTATGCTTTAAAGTCAAGTAGCATGATTCCTCCAATTTCATTTTTCTTTTTCAATATGTTCTTGGCTATTCAGGGCCCTTTGCCCTTCCAAATAAATTTCTTAATTGGCTTTTCCAGTTCAATAAAAAATGTTGTTGTAATTTTTATTGGGATTGCATTAAAATCTGTAAATCAATTTGGGTAGGACAGACATCTTAATGATGTTTAGTATTCTAATCCATGAACATGCAATATTCTTCCCTTTAGGTTTTCTTTGATTTTCTTTAACAATGTTGTACAGTTTTCTGTGTACAAGTCCTTTAATCTTTAGTTAAGCTTATTCCTAGATATTTGATTCTTTTAGGTGCTATTGTAAATGGAATTTTTTTCTTGATTTCCTTCTCAGATTGCTCATTATTGGTGTACAGAAATGTTACTGATTTTTGCATGTTGATCTAATATCCTGTCACTTTAATGAACTTGTTTATCAGCTCTAGAAGATTTGTTGTATATTTTTTAGAGCTTCCTACATATAGGATCATGTCATCTGCCAATAGTGAAAGTTTTACTTCTTCCTTTCTAATTTGGAAGCATTTTATTTTTTTTCTTACCTAAGTGCTAGAGCAAGTAATTCTAATACAATGTTAAATAAGAGTGGCGATACTGGGCATCCTTGTCTTGTTCCAGATCTTAGAGGGAAAACCTTTAGCATTTCACCATTGAGAATGATGTTAGCACACAGCAGGACTTAAACCTTGAAGTCTAGTGCCAGAGTTCCTGTTCTAACCACTATACTGCATAGCCTCCAGAAATGAACTATTCTCATTAGAATGAATAAAGGCATTAAGGGACTTGTATTTAATCCATAAAGTAGGTAAGAGCTGCTTTTTTGTTAATGTTGTAAATAAATGTATATAAATTATTTAGATTTGGCAAGAAATACAAGTTAAGGTCACATTTGAAATGTTAATACCATAAAAAATAATAATAGCTACGATTTCTTGAAAATGTGCTCAATAATTTATATTCCTACTCATATTTAGTGTTCACAAAAGCCCTAAGAGATACATTTTATTAGTATCACTCCATTTTATGGATGAGATTAAGTAATTTATCCAAGGTCATCCTTAAATAAGTGGCAGGACAGGAGATTCAAATTGGGTCTGGAGAAGTCTGTGCTTCTTCCACTGTACCACACTGCTCCCAAAGGGCAGGTACATGCTGCTGGCCATCATCGTGTGGTTTGCCCAAGGCCACAGGGGGAGCCAGTGTCCAGGGAACTGAGTACCTGGGTCCTTGTTAGTTTGTGGTGATTGACTTATGCTCTGGAAAACTTCACAACTCAATATCATTTCTTTTTGCTGCCCACTCTTGCCACTCCAGGAAAAGAACAGTACCAGGCATTCACTAGACGATGCAATGGAATTGATTGGAAATTTTAAAAAAATATTATTCCAGTCCTGTACATAATGTCGTACCATTCTATATTTAGATAAATGCTCCACACAGCCAAAGAGGCAATAAAAACAAGCTAAACAGGTACTAGGCTCATGCCAGGAGGCAATAAGAAGCTGCAAGTTCTCCTTCTTTGCCCAAAAGATGACTATTAAAAACGAGAGACAAGAAATACAAGCAATTTCAACAAATGCAATAGTGCTTTGAATTCTGGGGCATTCTATAATTTGAGGGCAGTTGGAAAAGGAAGAGGATAGCAGCATCCTATTCAGCCTTTATGGAAAAGAGGTCCTGAAGGTGGTGCCACCTGCCTGGGGTCTCAGCCTTTACTACTTGTAAATCTGAGGAAGAACACTTAGAGAGAAATCATGGGCTGCGCAGCCTCTGCACGGTGCTCCATGTTTCAGCCACTACCCCACTGACCAAATCTGAAAAAGATGAAAATGAGTTTGAAAGAAGATTGACACTCATTCATTCATGAGCTTGAGGATTTGATGAGCAACCAATGTCCAAGCTCCCCAATTCCCCTAAGAACCCTTGCTCTGTGCTCTCCCAGAACTTTGGAATTCCTCTATTATTTATAGCAACATATGTTTTGATCATTAACTGCCTTCCACTACAGTTATCTGTACATATCTTTTCTACTAAATTATAAACTTCTTGAGAGGAAAGACCATTCCCTAATTATTTTATAATCTCTTTTGAACCTAGCATATGTCTACTAAGTTGAGATTTCTTAATGGTCCTATCTTGCTCAAAACCTTATCTTCTACTGGGGGAGGTTAAGAAGTAATTCACTATTCCAACCCTGTGAAGCATTAAATTTCTGGGCTTTCTTTATTTGCTTTCCTTTCTGCTCTCATACAAGCCAATTTTTGCCTGAGCACATCTCTCTCTTGTTATGCCTTATTAAATGCAACAACTTTTTTCCTGGAGAGAAAGGTTTGTTTAGCACTTGGTCTGCCTCTTAAATTATCACCAGTGACAGATTTACCAAATGCTTTGCCATCGCTTCTCTGGGTCTCCAACTTCCCAGTCTTGGATATTGGTGTCTGTGCCACCCACCATCCAACTGCTGAGCCAATGCAACATATTTTAGGGTTTTCTTACATTAACATACACTTAAAAGTGCCAATTTCTAAATTTACTAGGGTAATTATCACTAGCTGCTATAATATATAAACCCCAGAATTTCAGGACCCTAAAACAAAATAAGTTTGTGTATTACTTACAAAATAGTCCAATGCAAATGTTCTTGGATGATGGACAGCTTTTCTCTATGTGGTGATTAAAGGATACCAGACTCTAGCCATCTGGGGGTTCCACCATCTCCTAGGGTTTCTTTGTCTTCTGCTTCTGGCCAGTGGAAGGGGGAAAAGAGAGTGGAGAAGGCACACCCTGTTCTAAAATCCCTAGCCCAGAAATGACACACAGCACTCAGACTCCACTGTCTCCATGTCATATATCCATAGCTGGATGTAAGGTGGGCCAGT
Source organism: Cabassous unicinctus (assembly GCA_029593785.1). Classification (NCBI taxonomy): domain Eukaryota; kingdom Metazoa; phylum Chordata; class Mammalia; order Cingulata; family Chlamyphoridae; genus Cabassous; species Cabassous unicinctus. Next base: position 5,012 of record JAQZBX010033346.1, on the reverse strand, counting down.
GGCTGTTGCTGCCACAAAAGTCTAAAAATAATCATAGCTTGAATATATTATGTATCTTAATTTTGCAAAATGTTGAAATTAATTATCTCATATAATATATACAACAACCCTAGGAAGTAGTAATCATCAACACTTATAGAAAAAAAATACATAAATATGTATATCACTCTTTAAGCCTCAGTCAATATATATAAATGTATATATATTGGGACTCAAAGAGGATAAATAATTAGCTCAAAGTCACACACTCAGTAAGAGACAGGTCTAGGTGAGAACCTAGACTTGTATGATACTCAAGTCCCTTTCCCTTCCTTTGCTTCATGTAGCAAGAGATACATATGTTATGAAGCAGATGGGTAGGAAGAATTAGGGCCAATGACACAAACTAGATTTTGAAAACTCTAATAAGTATCTCACCAGACTGGGGAATGACCTTATTGGTTAAAGGAACATGTGAAAAGGCACTGAGGCCTGCATGAACATGGTATGTCTATGGAATGACTTATCTTAGAAATAATCATATTAAGCCAAGGGTCCTAAGAATACCCATATAATACCTTAAACTTCAGCTGCCCCTTTCCAAAATATCCTTTAAGGAGCTCTATACTGCACAGAACAATGGTAAAGAAAAGCAAATTAAGTCTCTATCTCAGATGCAGAGTCCTTATAAAACTGGCTGGAGCACAGAGAAGGAACACGTTTCCTCTCCGCATGCCCAAACCTAATTTCAGGATTCCACCACAACTCATCTGCCATAAATGAAGGTAGAAAACCAAACAGATTAAAATGTTAGATGATGAGAAATAAGATCAAAGGTTGGCCGGGCATGTCCTAAGCAATAAGGCCCTGGCTTCCTTCCCATTAAGGCCACATGGAAGCAGAAAGATGAAAAAAGAGCTAAGACTATTGCCTACTTCTGCAGGAAAGGTGAAAGAGGTATACAGGAGAACACCAAAGAGAACCACACCTTTGCACATGACTTTTTTTTAACAAATCAAATGTATTGATACATATTAATAAAGCATAAATCCATCCAAAGTGTACAATCAATGGTATCTGGTATAATCACATAGTTGTCATTCATCACTTCAATCATTTTTAGGCATTTTCACTAATCCAGTAATAAAAATAATAAAAACCAAAAACAAACAAACAAACAAAACTCATCACCTCACCTCTCAATCTCTCAATGCTTCCCCTGCCATTCATAGCTGGTATTCTGTTTCCTTCTCTCTAGTTTATTTGTATTTATATTTTGTAAAAACAGTCTTATATATGCAATATCATCCATATTTGTATTTTACACAAGATTTCATTATATTATACGGTGCCATGTTACATTTTTTAGCTTTCCTTCTAATAATATAAAAGTCCTTAGACTTTCCCTTTCAACTACTTTCATACCCATATAATAGCTCTGCTAGTCACAAACACCATGATGTGCTCTCAACATTTCCATTCATTTCCAAAGATTTACAAACCTTTTAACCAATTCGGCACAGATTAACCACCAGCTTTCCATTCTCTACCCTCATTCTATTTTCTGGTGACCTAAATTCTAATTATTAATTCCATGAGTTTACATAATATATTTAGTTCACAATAGCACAATCATACAGTATTTGTCCTTTTGTGCCTGGCTTGCTTCACTCTACATAATGTCCTCCAAGTTAATCCATGTTGTCATATGGTTCATGACTTCATTTCTTCTTACCACTGCATAATATTCCATTGTGTGTATACACAACAATTTGTTTATCCATTCATCAGATGATGGACATCTGGGTTATTTCCAACTTTTAGCAATCATGAATAATGTCACTATGAACATCAGTGTGCAGATGTCTCTTCATGTCACTGCTCTCAGTTCTTCTGGGTATATACCTAGCAATAGTATTACCAAGTCACAAGACAAGTCTATATTCAACTTTCTTAGGAACTGCCAAACAATCCTCCACAATGGCTCTACCAGTCTATATTCCCACCAACAGTGAATAAGCATTCCTATCTCTCCACATCCTTCCCTACAACTGTAGTTATCCAACTTTTTAATAGTGGCCATTCTAATAGGTGTGGAATGATATCTCATTGCAGTTTTGATTTGCATTTCCCTAATCACAAGTGATGTTGAACATTTTTTCATGTGTTTTTTCGCCATTTGTATTTCTTCTTTGGACAATTGTTTATTCAAGGATTTTGCCCATTTTAAAATTTTATTGTATTATTTAATTAATTTTTTATTCTTAAAGAAGATTTAGATTACATAAATATTACATTAAAAATATAGGGGATTCCCATATACCCCACCCTGTCCCCCACCAACACATCTTGCACATTAATGAAAGATGCAAGAACATCTTGCATTAATATAGTACATTTGTTACAATTGATAAACAAACATTGAAGCATTGCTACTAACCATGGACTATAGTTTACATTATAATTTACACTCTGTTCCTCAGTCTAGGGAGTCTCATCCCCAGGAGTTATGTCCCACACTGGGGGTGGAGATAGTGCATTTATATGCTGAATTTGGCTTAGAGAAAGACTACATTTGAGCGGCAAGGAGGCTTTCAGGAGTTAACTCTTAGGCAATATATAATACTATGCTAAGTTTAAATTTCACAAGAAAATGGTCATAAGTACAACCATCAATATCAAGGGCCTGGTGTAATGATATGTCTCCCTTCACTAAGCACTGCCCTTGTACTTGGGGGGTTCTTGCCATTCTATTAGAGAATGTAGCAGGACTACCCAGGATGTTTTGACCATTTTTAAATTGGGTAGATTGTCTTTTTATTGTTGAGTTATAGCATCATTTTATATATCATGGATATTAAACCCTTATTGGATCTGTGATTTCCAAATACTTTTTTCCCATTGAATCAGCTGCCTTTCACCCTTTTGACAAAGTCCTTTGAGGTGCAAAAGTGTTTAATTTGAGGAGGTCCCATTTATCGATTTCTGTTTTTGTTGTTCGTGCTTTGGATATAAGGTTTAAGAAACTACCACTTACCACAAGATCTTGAAGATATTTTCCTACATTTTCTTCTAGAGTTTTATGATTGTTGCTTTTATATTTAGGTCCTTGATCCATTTTGAGTTAATTTTGTATAAGATGTGAGATAGGGATCCTCTTTCTTTCTTTTGGATATGGATATTCAGTTCTCCAAGCACTATTTGTTGATAGACTATTCTGGCCCAGCTGCGAGGGCTTGACAGCCTTGTCAAAAATCACTTGACTGTAGATATGAGGGTCTATTTCTGAGTTCTTGATTTGGTTCCTTTGGTCAATCTGTCTTTATGCCAGTACCATGCTGTGTTGTTGTTTTTTTTTCAACACTGTAGCTAAGTAATCTGCTTTAAAGTCAGGAAATGAGAGTCTTCCAACTTCTTTCTTCTGTTTTAGGGCATTTTTGGCATTTCGGGGCCGCTCAGCCATCCAAAAATATGTGATATTGGCTTTTCCATTTCTGCAAAAAAAAGCCGTTGACATTTTTATTGGGATTGCATTGAATCTCTAAATCAGTATGAGTAGAATTGACATCTTAATGATATTTAGTCTTTCAGTCCATGAACATGGAATGTCCTTCCAGTTATTTAAGTCTTCTTTGATTTCTTTTAGCAATGCTTTGTAGTTTTCTGAATATGGGTCCTTTATGTCCTTGGTTAAGTTTGTTCCTAAATATTTGATTCTTTTAGCTGCTATTAATTTCCTCAGGTTTCTCATCAGTAGTGTATAGAAATGCTATTGATTTTGCATGTTAATGTTGTATCCCGCCAGTTTGCTGAACCTATTAGTTATAGTAGCTTTGTTGTGGATTTTTCAGGATTTTCTAGTTATAGGATCATATCATCAGTGAATAGTGAAAGTTTCACTTCTTCATTTACTTCTGCCTTTTATTTCTTTATCTGGTCTAATTGCTCTAGCTAGAACTTCTAGCACATTATCGAATAATAATGGTGACAATGGGCATCCATGTCTTGTTTCTGATCTCAGCAGGAAAGCTTTCAGTCTCTCACCATTGAGTACAATGCTAGCTATAAGTTTATCATGTATGAACTTTACCATATAGAGAAAGCGTCCTTCTATTCCCATATTTTGGAGTGTTTTTATCAAAAAAGGATGCTGTATTTTGCCAAATGCCTTTCCTGCATCAATTGAGAGGTTCTTCTTCAATGTATCAGTGTGGTTTATTACACTAATTGATTTTTTGGGTTGAACCACCCTTGCATACCTGGGATAAAACCCACTTGATCATGGCATATAATTCTTTTAATGTGCTTTTGGATTTGAGATGCAAGTGTTTTGTTGAGATTTTTGCATCTACATTCATTAGGGATATTGGTCTGTAATTTTCTTTTTTTCAGTATCTTTATCTGGTTTTGGTATAAGGGTGATGTTGGCTTCATTGAATGAGTTTGGTAGCATTCTTTCCTGTTCAATTTTTTGGAAGAGCTTGAGAAAGATTGGTATTAGATCATCTTTGAATGATTGGTAAAATTCACCTGTGAAGCTAACTGGTCCTGGGCTTTTCATTTTTGGTAGGTTTCTGATGACTGTTTCAGTCTCTTCACTTGTGATTGGTTTGTTGAGGTCTTTGATTTCTTCTAGGGTAAGTGTAGGTAGTTCATGTGTTTCTAGGAATTTGTCCATCTCATCTACATTGTCTAGTTTTTGGGTATACAGTTGTTCATAGTATCCTCTTATGATGTCTCTTATTTCTGTGGGGTCAGTGGTAATATCCCCCCTCTCATTTCTGATTTTATTTATTTGCATCAGTTCTCTTTTTTCTTTGTCAGTCTAGCTAAGGGTTTGCCAATTTTATTAACCTCAAAGAACCAACTTTTGGTTTTGTTGATTCTCTCCATTGTTTTTTCATTCTCAATTTCATTCCTTTCTGCTCTGATCGTTACTATTTCTTTCCTTCAGCTTAGTTTGGGATTGGTTTGCTGTTCTTTTTCAAGTTCCTCCAGGTGTGTAGTTAGGTCTTCAATTTTAGCTCTTTTTT
>JAQZBX010033345.1:0-25433 GCA_029593785.1 Cabassous unicinctus | reverse complement strand
CTTTAAAAAAAAAAAAAGCACATTAAAAGAATTATACACCACAATCAAGTGGGTTTTATCCCAGGTATGCAAGGGTGGTTCAACAACAAAAAAATCAATTAGTGTAACAAACCACATCAATAAAATGAAGAAGAAAATTCATATGATCCTCTCGATTAGTGCAGAAAAGGCATTTGCCAAAATACAGTACCCTTTCTTGATAAAAAGAAACACACACACACATTCCAAAAGATAGGAATAGAAAGAAGTGTTCTCAATATGGTAAGGTGCATATGTGAAAAACCTACAGCTAGCATTGTACTCAACAGTGAAAGACTGAGAGCTTTCTCGCTGAGATCAGGAACATGACAAGGATGCCCACTGTCACATTATTCAATATTGTGCTAGAAGTTCTAAGCTAGAGCAATTAGTTAAAGAAATAAAAGGCACCCAAATAGGAAAGGAAGAAGTAAACCTTTCACTATTCACTGATGGCATCATCCTGTATCTAGAAGATCCTGAGAAATCCACAACAAAGCTACTAGAATTAGCTTTGTTCAGCAAAGTGGCGGGATACAAGATTAATATGCAAAAATCAATAGCGTTTCTATACACTACTGATGTGCAATCTGAGGAGAAAATCAGGAAAAAAATTCCATTTATAATAGCTACTAAAAGAATCAAAAATTTAGGAATAAACTTAACCAAGGACATAAAGGACCTGTATTCAGAAAACTACAAAACATTGCTAAAAGAAACCAAAGAAGACTTAAATAAATGGAAGGACAATGTGTGTTCATGGATTAGAAGACTAAATATTGTTAAGATGTCAATTCTACTCAAACTGATATATAGATTCAACGCATTCCCAATAAAAATCCCAACAGCCTTTTTTGCAGAAATTGAAAAGCCTATAATCAAATTTATTTGGAAGGGTAAGGGGCTCTAAATAGCCAAAAATATCTTTAAAAAGAAGAACGAAGTTGGAGGACTCTCACTTCCTGACTCTAAAGCATATTACTTAGCTACAGTGGTAATAACAGCATGGTACTGGCATAAGGACAGTCAGATTGACCAATGGAACCTAATCAAGAACTCAGAAATAGACCCTTATATCTACAGTCAAGTGATTTTTGACAAGGCTGTTAAGTCCACCCAGCCAGGCCAGAACAGTCTATTCAACAAATGATGCTGAGAGAACCATATCCGAAAGAAAGACAGAACACTCCTATCTCACACCTTCTACAAAAATTAACTCAAAATGGATCAAGGACCTAAATATAAAAGCGACAACCATAAAACTCCTAGAAGAAAATGTAGGAAAACATCTTCAAGATCTTGTGGTAGGAGGTAGTTTCTTAAACCTTACACTCAAAGCACAAGCAGCAAAAGAAAAATAGATAAATGGTACCTCCTCAAAATTCAACACTTTTGCACCTCAAAGGATTTTGTAAAAAAGGCAGCCAATTCAATGGGAGAAAATATTTGGCAATCACATATCTGATAAGTGTTTAAGATCCATGATATATAAAGAGATCATACAGCTCAACAATAAAAAGACAAACTATCTGATTAAAAAATGGGCAAAAGACTTTAAAAGACAACTGTCCAAAGAAGAAATACAAATGGTGAAGAAACACATGAAAAATTGTTAAACATCACTAGCAATTAGGGGACTGCAAATCAAAACTACAATGAGATATCATTTCACACCTATTAGACTGGCTGCTATTAAAAAGTCAGAAAACTGTAAATGTTTGAAGATGTGGAGAGATAGGAACGCTTATTCACTGTTGGTGGAAATGCAGAATGGTACAGCCACTCTGGAGGACTGTTTGGCAGTTCTTAAGGAAGTTCAATATAGACTTGCCATGGGATACAGCAATATCATTGCTAGGTATATACCCATAAGAACTGAGAGCAGTGACACAAACAGATATCTGCACAACGATGTTTGTAGCAGTGTTATTCATGATAGCCAAAAGTTGGAAATAACCCAGGTGTCCATCAACTGATGAATGGATAAACAAATTGTAGTGTATACACACGATGGAATATTATGCAGTGGTAAGAAGAAATGAAGTCGTGAAACATATGACAACATGGATGAATCTGGAGGACATTATGTTGAGTGAAGCAAGCCAGACACAAAAAGACAAATACTGCACTATTAACTAAATATATTATGTGAAATATAAATACATTATGTGAAATATGAATATGGCTAAAATTGCATATGTAAGACCTTTTTTCTTTGAAGCTGAACAAATGTAGGTTAATACTACAAAATGTTAATATCAGACAAAAAAATCCCATATTATACTAAGTGAAGGAGACCAGACACAGAGTACTACATATTGTATGATTCCATTTATAGAAAATGTAAATATAAATCCATTTATAAAGATGAAATTAGATTAGTGGTTATGTAGGGCTAGGGAAGCAATGCTAAGGGGTGTGGAGTCATTCTTTTTGGATAATGAAATTGTTCTAAAATATTTTGTGGTGATTAATGCACAGCATTGCCATTGATTATACACTTTGGATAGATCATATGGTATATGATATATCCCAATAAAACTGCTTACTAAATAAATAATTGTGCAAGAATAGCCAGAAATAGCACCTATGTATAGCAGGGGAAGAATAGAGGGGAAGCATAGAGAGATTGAAGGGTGAAGAATTTTCTTGTTAGTTTTTTGTTTAGTAGTAGTAGTAGTAGTATTGAAATAATGAAAATGCTCTAATGATGAGTGAGGTGATGAATACACAACTATGTGATTATAACAAATACTACTGATTGTATAATTTGGGTGAATTGTATGCTTTATTAATATGCATCAATAAAATTGATTTGTTTAAAAAAAAAGTTAAACATAGAACTCCCATACAACCCCAGCAATTCCACTCCCAGGCATATACCCAAAAGAATATAAAACAGGTATTCAAACAAGAAATGTACATGCATGTTCATAGCAGCACTATTCACAATAGCCAAAAGGTGGAACAGCCCAAATGTCATCAACAGGAGAATAAACAAATTGTGGAATATACATATAATGGAATATTACTCAGTCATAAAAAAGTAATGAAGTATTGATATATCCTATCACATGGATGAGCTTCGAAACCATTGTGCTAAGTGAAAGTCAGACACAATGGGTCACTTATTTTATGATTTCATAAATGTACACAGAAAGTAAATCCACTGAAAATGCAGATTGGTGGTTAATAGTGGTAAGGCAGAAGGGGAAATGGGGAGCAACTGCTAAAAGGGAACAGGATTTTATTTTGGGGTGATAAAATGATTTGGAATATAGTTGTTGTTTGTACATTGTGAACGTACTAAATGACTTTGAATTGATCATTTTAACATGGTTAACTTTAAGTTATATGAATTTTGTCTCAATAAAAAAAAATGTGCACACACATGCATGAGCTATATCCTTGAAATAATATTTCTTATATAGGTTATTAACTTCTAGGAGGATTATTCAAATGCTAAATACCTGACATTTTAGAATTTCTACTCAGGGAGACTTTAAAATATGGTAATAATGCTATTTACCATTTTTGCATCGTTGTTATGTATCAGGTACTATGTGAAAAGTTTTGTATACATGATCTCCTGGTTACCTTCAACTTAAAGAAGAACTAAGGTATGGATAAGTTAAATTGCTCAAAGTCACACAGGCAGGATGAGAATGGACCTCAGGTGAGCATTTAACATTAACTATGCTTTAATTTAGTGAGAATTAAAGAAATATTTATTCAAAAGAGTTAAGTGCTTGTTAAATTTTGTGTTTATCAAAGTATGGAACAGGTAAGACTGATAATACAGAATATTTTAAGCATATATGCATAAACATCTTTATAGGTATGTGTCTTAAACTGTATTAAAATAAATTTTAAAAAGTTAGCCAGGAAATTAAGGATTGTGGATTGATATGACAAGTATATAATATAGGCTTAGAGTAGAGGTTGTTCATATATGAACTAATGATAGAAAATGTACTAAACATGGAAAGATATAAGACATTATGAGTGAGAGCCATCAGAAATAACCATAAATTCAAACTCCCAAGCATTCAGAATTATCAGATACAGAATATAAATAACCATATATGAAAAGTTTTGCAAGATAAAAATATTTAATAAAAAATGAACAAGGACATGAGATTACTAAAATAGCCAGACCCATTTTAAAAAGAACTAAATAAACATATAGAAATGAAAAATATAATTATTGAAATCAAGAACTCAGTGGATAGATTAAACAGCAAATTTAAAGCAACTGGAGAGAGAATTAGTGAAAAGGAAGATTGCTCAAAGAATTTACCCACAGGCAGCAGAAAAAGACAAGGATCTGGTTACTATGAGAGGTTAAGAAAAAAGAGGCTAGAATCAGACAAAGTCTAACCTACTGTTAATACGAGTCTCAGCAGGAGAAAATAGAATGAAAAAGCAGCAATATGTGAAGGTAGGTATAATGGTTGAGAAATTTTCAGAACCAAGTCATGAATCCACAGATACAGGAAGCACATAATGTAGCAAACAAGCTGAATGGAAGGAAATCCTCTCATAAGTACTTTGTAGTGAAACCTCTGCCCCAAAATAGAGAATATCTCAAAAGAAGCCAGAAAGGAAAGAAAAATGGACTGATAGGAACTAAAACAACAAGCCAGTTCTAAAATGTCTATAGAAGGGCAAAGACCCAAGAATAGCCAAGACACTCCTAAAGGAGACTATCCCACCGGTTATAAATACTCATTGTAGAGTTCTATAAATTAAGACAGCTTATTACAGTGGAAATACAGACAAATAAGTAGATGATACTGAATAAAGAGCCCAGAATTGGATTTACACATACATAGAAACATGAGATATGAGAAAGATGACATAGCAAACCAGTGACAAAAGGAGAAACTATTTAATAAATATTTTGGAACAAATGACCAATTATAAAGAAAAAAAAGAATTGGATCCCTAAGCTACAAAATTCAATTCCACATAGAGTAAAGACTAAAATTGGAAAGGCAAAACTTTAAATCATAGAAAAATATGTAGGCGAGTATTTTTCTGATCTTGAGATTGGAAAAGGTTATTTTTAAAAGTCATTAAAGGGAAGCAGATGTGGCTCAAGCAGTTGGGCACCCATCTACCACATGGTAGGTCCCAGGTTCCATTCCCAGGGCCTCCTAAAGAAGACGAGCAAGACAGCAAGCTGATGCAACAAGGAGACACAATGAGATATCCAACAAGCAGGAGCGATTGGGTGCCTCCCACCCACATGGGAGGTCCCGGGTTTGGTTCCCAGTGGCGCCTCAAAAAAAAAAGATGAGGAGCAGACACAGAGAGCACACAATGAACAGACACAGAGGGCTGGCAGAGAGCGCAAACAATGAGAAGGGGGAGAAATAAATAAAATAATTCTTTAAGAAAAAGTCATTAAAGGGGAGCGGATGTGACTCAAGCGGTTAAGTGCCTGCTTCCCACATGGGAGGTCCAGGATTCAGTTCCTGGTGCCTCCTAAAAACAAACAACAAGCAAACAAATGAAAAACTCAACTAAGGGGAGCCAATGAGGCTTAGTGGTTGAGCACTGGCTTCCCACTTACAAGGTCCCAGGTTCAATCCTGGCCCTGGCACCTCAAAAAATAAAAATAAAAAAGGTCATTAAAGCTGTTAAACATGAAAAAAGAAGACTAAATTACAAGAATAATATCTTCATCAAAAGACAAAGTTGAAAAATAAACAAACAGATAGAAAAAATCACAACATTGATGTGGAGGCAATGGCCACTGGAGGATCTGGGAGCAGGGAGAGGTCAAAACAATTGTAATACAAGGGCTTTTTCAGGACTTGGGAATCGTCCTGAATGACACTGCAACAACAGATATAGGCCATTTTATATCATCCCATAACATGCAGAACTGTGTGGGAGAGAGTGTAGACTACAATGTGAACTATGGTCCATGCTCAGTGGCAATGCCCCAGGATGTGTTTATCAATTGCATTGAATGTGCCATACTAATGAAGGATGTTGTTTATGTGGGAGGGTGTGGGAAGTTTGGGAAGTGGGGCATATGGGAATCCCTGTATTTTTTGTGTAACATTTATGCAATCTAAGTATCTTTTAAAAAATAAAAAAATTTAAAAAGAGAAAAAAAAGGAAAATAATAAAATAACTAAAAAATAAAGAAAAATTAAATAAAAGACAAGGTTCATCGAAAAGTTTATAAAAGATACACTCAAAAAAAGTAAGAAAGTAAACCACAACCGTGGAGTACATATATTCAATCCATATAACTGATAAAAAGATTAATACCAGGGTATATAAAAAATTCTTAAAAACTGATAAGAAAAAAAAATTCCCCCCAAATGGGTAAATACATGAACAAGCACAGAAAAAACAAACAAGAACCATGAATGGACAATAAACATCTGAAAAGATACTCAATCACATTAATAATTAAGAAAATTAAAATTAAAAAATCAGTTAGGGATAATTTTACTTCTATTAGACTGACAAATTTAAAAGGTCTGAAAATACCATGCGTTAATGAAAGTGTAAATCAATGCAACCATTTTAGAAAACAATGTAGCATTTGCTTGTAAAGACACATGCCCTATTATCTAGCAATTCCACTTCTAAACACATGAGCTAGAGAAACTCCGGGAGACATGTACAAGAATAATCATATCATCATTTATAATACCAAAAAGCTGGAGACAATCCAAATGTCCATTATCTGGAAAATGGGTGTATAAATTATGATATAGTCACACAGTGGTATATTATACTTCATTGAAAAGACATGACATAACTTGGAGGTATCTTGGAAATGTAATGTTGAAGAAGTGAAGCAAGTTGCAAAAATCTAATATAGTCTGATAATATTTTTCTTAAGGTCAGAAACAAGCAAGACTAAACATATATACACAACTGTACTTTTAAGCACATATATATGTGTGTATATATGTATGCATGTATGTATGTATGTGTGTATGTATCTGAGCTACATATTTTTAAAAGGCAGAATGAAGAACACAAATTTCAGGATAGTAGATAACTCTGGGTAGATGGGTAGGGGAGTAACCCACAGTAAATTCAACAATCTAGATCATTAATCTGGGTCATAGATTCAGGAGTGTTGGTTTTATTACACCACATCATCAATTAAATATATGCATTGCCTATTTATTGGCACCTATTATATGTCTGGCAAAATATTATATGTGGCTATTATTATTATTAATGGCAGGCACATTTTGAGCGTTTGAGCAAGATGGCCCAGTATTTGAGGTCAAAAATTTTATATTTCATATTGAGGACAAAGAGTTCATTTTGGCTTTAAAACTTTAAATGACATTCTGATACTATCTGTAGCTCCAGACAAATTATACTCTCAATGAATGGCTTTCCTTTTTTAGATAAATTGAATACAATGATATGTTACCCTTTTTCTCAGCAAGGAAAACAATTTCCAGTTATTTTCATATTAAGTCTGAGATCTGAAATGGAGTCTCAGTTAAATTCTGCATGCAGCCTTTCTGATTTCCAAGACTCCCTTTAGGCAACTGATATGTTAAAAATTGAAAGCATTTCTTTTACGTTTAAGTTTTTCTTTCATTTTTATAAATTTTATTGTTTTTCTTAATTATAAAATCAAGTCACTTCAAAAACCCAGATATTTTGTTATACAGCAAAATCGTTTTCCATAACCCACCACCCAAAGATAACCATGTTTTGAGGTATGAATTTTTTCTTTTCTAAGGTGCTAAAATGTTAAATAATTAATATTGAAATGCATGTAGTTTTGTATTTTGCTTTTAAAGTGTTCGAACACAATTTTTGGACAGCAGTTTCATTAGACAAAATATTATTTCATTAGTACAAAGTAGCAAAATACCAAAATAAAAATAATCCAATTGAAAGCCTGAATCAAAACCTACCTATCCACGTAAATGATGAAAGAAAGCTTCTGGCAGAAACTATTAGTTTTTAACATTTAAAAGTCAAAAGGTATGCTCTTTAAATAAAATATTATTGCTTGTCAAGAAATGTTATTTGACTCTTAGACCCTGAAATACATAGCTCAAAATGCCCCCCTGAAACTTTCTACCCACAGTTCCATCTCGGGTGGTTCAGACATGCCAGGCTCCGCAGGGTCACCCTTTGAGTGCCTCAAGTTTGGATACATGGGGATGAAGCCCTGGAGTCCCAGAAGTCTGAGAGTGTTTCTTGGGAGAGTTTGTCTATTCAGTAAGGCATTACAAATTGCTGGGTGTAATCACGCCCAAAGTTGAAGCCTTCTATTCCCAGTCCATCATCCCGAGGGAAAAAATACGAGCTTGGATGGGTGGGAAGGCGGCCAGGCCTTTTAACAAGCAAAACAGCACTCAGTCTGTGCCTGGGGTTACGGACTGAATTGGACGAAAGTACCACGGGCCTGCAGATCTGCAAACCAAGTAAGATACATTTCTTCCATTCCTGTAAACACGGACAGCTTGAAGATAAACACAGTCCCTTCACATCTCCTGACCCTGTCAACGTCATCTTCCCAGGCCGGGCGCCCAGGAGGCCTTCTCTTCTCCTGCTACTCCATTGCCTTTGGAGCCCGAGTAGGTTTTTATATTCTCTGAGAATTTTATCCTCGGGCGGGGGGCGGGGGGGGCGGGGAGAAGCGTCTCCTTCACCGAGTCGGGAGGGTCAGTGAGATTATAGAAGGCGCCCAGCCCCTCAGAGACAGTCCATAAATAGTAGCCGTCCGGCTTGGGTTTATATCGGAATCCCCCCCGGAAAGCCTAGGCTGAAGGCGCGGGGAGCTTCGTTGGAAGTGCCTCTTCGTAGGAGTTACGCCTCGGGCAATAGAATTAGGAATATGGAACTCGCTCAAAAAGGTATGCCAACTAAGCCACGCGCTAGGAGTTGCGCCCGCAGCCTCAGCCGCCCCGCAACCCAGTCGGCTTTTCTTTCAAGCGCGCGCGGCCTGTGCCGCGGAGGGAGCCACCGGAAGGTGCTTTTCCGCTATGAATCCAGATTTCTCCGCGGAGCGCGGGCCCATGTCCCGGGCTTCCTCGCCGTCCGCGTGCAGCTTTCACCTCTCGCTTCCACCCCCCGACCTCAGAACCCTCGGCGCGCGCACCTTCGGCCACCAGTCCCGACTAACCCTGCCTGCCGCGGCTCGGACTGGGCCCACCCCCAGTGCGACACGCACTTCCGGCGACGCGGCGGCTGGGACCGCTGGGCGGAGGCTGAGGGGACCGAGCCCCGAGCGGACGCTCTGGCTGTCATGATTCAGGATCTCCTGACCCAGAACCTGGCTCTGCGCAGGGAGAACAACGAGCTCATGGACCAGGTCTGGCAGCTGCTGTGCGAGAAAGCCCACCTGCTGGCCTAGGTGCGTCCGCCGACCTGCCCGGTGGCTTTTCCTGAGAAGTTTAAAGGCGAATCCGTCCGGCTTCCCGAGTTTTTTTATTTTTTTATCCAAGCGGCCTCTTAAATGAAGTTTTTCGAACTACACTCTAAAAGTAGCATTTTTCATCAGCCGCCTCATCGGGGCGTCAGAGAAGTGGGTAGTTCCCTACATCGAGAGGGAGAGCCCCATCCTGGCTCAGTGCAAGGGCTTCCGGGATGCGCTGAAGTGGACTGTTGACCGGGGTCGCTAGAAAATAACCTGTTTGGCCTCTCCTGTCTTGGGGACGGGGGCGGGGGGGGGGGTGGGCTGCACCCCGTTGCGGGGAGAGCCAGTACGCTCTTCACCGGTGCAGCCCTACTTTCCTTTGTTTCACAAACAGCTCCCCAGTTCCAGCTGCTGGGCCCCCATCCTTGCTTGCAAATTGGCCGCAGTCTGTTCTTGCCAACCCCAAAGCCTTCTGCTCTGCATCCCAGCTACTGGCAGGGGAACTGCTATATAGATCGGACAGACCAGAATCCTGTTCCGCCATCCGGGGCCTTTAAAGACTGTGACTGCCTTTGAAAGTCAGGACCAACAGACCCAGAGACAGCTTCCAGGGTTAGTGTGCCTGGCAGCCAAGTTTTGACACCACCACCACCCAACCCCGACCAGTTACTTTTACACATTTCATTTCAGTTTTGAAACCACAGCAGTTTCACATGTTGTGTCTTTTGGCCAGAGAAATCCAAGCACTGGACACTACGTGGAATGATATTTACTTTTCAACCATCATACATTACTATATGCTAAGTACTGTATTTTGTATACAAAGATAAATAAGACAATACATGTCCTCAGGAACATAATTATGCTCTGAGAAAAAATTCTAAGTGCTTATTCTGATGTCTGGTAGAATGCTTTTTTGTGTATAGAATGGTGTATTTGATTCTTGTTTTATGACTTTTTTTTTCACCCTGCAGTTGTTTTTTCCTAATTATGTTTTTAAAAGTACATGCAGGGAAGCGGATGTGGCTCGGTGGATAGAGCCCCGTTTACCATATGGGAGGCCCGGGTTCGTGTCCCGAGGCCTCCTTGTGAGGGCAGGTGCTACTCGCGAAGCGCCCGTGGGCTGATGCGGCAAGACCTCACAGCAAGGGGGAGATAAGCAGACACAGAGAAGACACGCAGCGAATGGACACAGCAGCACAAGCAGCAAGGGGGGGATAAATAAATTAAATAAATCTTAAAAAAAAAAGTACATGGAGATTAGGACAGAAAGCCCAACTAAAGCAGTTTTGATGTTTGCTGGTGAATCTAGTGAAAATGGTGTATTTAAAGTTGCATGTAACTCATGGCAAAATAATAATAATGAGGATGGTGCAGTCTTTGAGCTGTATCCACTTGACTTTATTCTCTTGAAGTAAATGGCTTAGCTCCTTCACTTCAGGTAAATCACTTTACATTTTTGGACTTCCATTTCTTTTCTGTAATTAAAGATATTACTAGAGCACTAAAGTTTAGTTCAAAATTCTGTGATTCTGATTTATGGAGCTAAAGATGGGGGAAAAATTAAAGGAGTATCTGAGCCCTCCTTTTAAGCAAGCAGTTTCTTGAAACCCTCTAAGGAGGAAAATCCACAACTACTTTTCTTGAAACATTCTGTGAGTTTTATCATTTGATGCTCATTATAGATGTCTAACTGAAATATCTTCTTGAATTCCTAATTAGGCATCTTTGTATTAAAAACTAATCACTGTCTCCTTCATGGGCAGTTTATATACCCGAAGACCATAGTAAAAATCACTAGTTATGTTTTTGCAGAATGTGACTAAAGACAGGTTATAGCAATTATTTTTTTATTGCCAGTTAGCATTACAAAAGGTCTTAAGGAGACTGGGTCCTGCAATATGACGTCTTATGTACCACACTTTTGTAGTGCCTGTGTTCTAATGAAATAAGTTGAGTCATGGTCCTATTGGCTGATCATTTCAAAGCAATGTTTTTCCTACAGTAAAAATTGTGTAGGATACCAGCACCAAGAAAAAAAGAAAGTGTTCTTTCAATAAATGTCACAAGAGCATATATTTGATAGAATACAAAAACTAATAACAGATTAGCATCAACATTTAATAAGTCAAGTAGAGCATGAAAACATGTAACATTCAGAAGTCAAAATATCTCATACTTAATTTTCTATAGCTATCTCATTTTTTTGAGGCTCACTTAGATCTCCACCAAAAGAAAAAAATGAGAGAAGAAAGTACATGAGACCTGCTTAGAGACAGTCACGTGGACAGGAGGAGAGAGAGAAGGTCATTGCTTGGTGAGTTTCATGTCAGATTTCTCCACCACTAACACCAGTCATCACTGATTCTGATCATCTTGTTTTCTTTAGTCTTCTGCTTGATGGTCTTCTCCAGTGAATGGATTCACATTTGCTCCTTTCTTAGACTCTCCTGGAAGGCCAGCACCTCCACTCAGGCCTTTCTCCAAACCTGGGCAATTCCTCATTGGCCAGATTGAGTTTCTCTTCTGTTGGGGCCTTCCGTGTTTAGTATCTCTGGCCTTCATTTCCAATTCTTAATATGTAATCCTCAACACACTTCTTTAGCAATTCTTCATTCTTGCCATAGCCTTCAATCATCTTCTGTTTCTCAAATCTCTTAAGAAGGTCAGAGAAAGATCTGTCCAAGGACTTCAGGTCTATAGTAAATTGATCTTTTCTATCTGGACCTTCTTGATTTTGGCTTTGGCAAACTCCATCTGTTTCTGAGCCACCTCCATCACCTGTGGTAAGATCTTTAAAAACCCATCCACGATTTTTCCCATCTCCAGGCATTTCTTATGGAGCTCTTCATACTTGCTTTTCAATTCCAGGTTCTCCACTGTGTGGCTTTAACTGCAGCATCCAGGTCCTTCTGGCTATACTGCAGCATGTCCACGTTAGGACCAGTGGGCAGAGCCAGGCCCACAGGTTCAAGGACATATAGGGGAGGGTCTATATCTGAAGCTCCTGAGAAATCAAATTCCACCAGCTTCTGCTCAGGTGGACTTCCTGAGGAATGCTTGTTTGCATCATGAATGCTGTTTTTCTCAGGGGCCACGGGAACCGGTTTATTAGGGCTGTCTTCCAGGAGTGGGTCAAATTTGATGTCTAAGGACTTTCTTCTCAAGGCAGACTCCTTAAATGAGTAAGTTCCAAATTGCTACAAATAATCCACCTCGGCCCCCATGACTAGAATTTCAGCAGGGTCTCTGAAGCTCTCCTTTTTGAGGTTCATGGCTGGCCCTGGCCTCTGCTGAGAATGGGGGAGCATCAGCTCCCCAGGCCAGGCTGGGGCTTGCTGTCCAGACTACTCCTATGAACTGATGATACACCCTTAGAATTCACTGTTCCCTCCTCACCCACTGCCCTCAGAATCTCTGCATTTTCTCTTTAAATATACCCTCAGATGTTTCCAATTTGCATTGAAAATTGAGGAGCATTAATACAGGAGAGATTGGGCCCCACTAGAAATCCAGGTAAACTTAAGGAGGGTCCATGTAAGAAAATTGCACAATTGTCTAGTTTCTCTTGAGTCTGGCTTTTATGGCTTTATTTGGAAGTCTTGTAATTTGCCAGAAAATCAGGCAACTTTTCATATGTTAGAGGATGCCCTCTGGAGCCAAATGAATGCAAATGGTTTTGTTTTTTTTAATAACACCTTTCCTTCTGTTCCCCTTAATGCAAGTCCTAACTATTTGACTATCTTGTCTAAAGTAAGATTCATCTAATATCTTTATTTCAGGTATGTTAATTTCTTGCCAATTAATTGAAGGTAACATGTAAAGCAAACTGCAGATAGCTATTAATTCAAGTACAATAAGTCTTTCATCTTCCCCAGATCTTTTTCACATGGCCTGCTGTCAACAGTTCTCTACAATGATTCTTGAACTTAGAGGGAACATCAGCATCACCTGAGTGGCCCATTAGAACAGAAGACTGGGTCGTAACCCCTGATCCTCTGATTCGGTAGGTATAGTTTGGGGCCTGAAAATTTGTGTCTCTAACTAAAGTTCCTAGGCCATACTGATGGAGTTGGTGAAAGGGAAAATACAAATTAGAAACCAGAAAAAAAAAAAGTCATTTTCCTTGGTAAAAAGAGAAAAAAAGACCTCACTCCCACCCTACTCCCTTGTCTTTTGAGCATTTACTTTTAAAAGGGTGTCACTGTAAGCTCTTTCTCTGCCTTTTTGAAACATATATAAACCTTTTTGAGAGATAAGTAAGCCTCTTGCCAATTTTACAACCCAAGAATGTTTCCTCAAGGACCTGGGAGCCAGCTTTTTGAAATGGATGAGCACCCCTATCTCCCAGTTTCCTAGGAGGATAAGGCACTTTAGCTTGTGCCTGGCTTCAAATTGCAAACCTACCTTCTATCAAAAAATACATGAGAAATGTATTTTTTCTTTAGAAAAATGCAAACACAGATGGTAACCCAATTACCAGGTGAATTTAGGATGACTTATGTGTGACAAATGGTGCTGTCAAGTCCTCTTACTTGAAGACTAGTTATTGTTTATCTTGAGAACATGTATGTGGTGGGTTGCTTCTGCGTAGCTAAAAGAGATGAGATTTCTTTCTGTCTTTGCAATCTCTTCAGTGGATTGCCTGTGATACAATTCCATTCTGGTTTAATGCTTGTTCAATAATCAAAATTTTCTTTCTCTTCTACCTTTGTGGAGAGATTTCCTGGGTTGGTAGGAGATTTCGTTTTAATTGTATATTCTCCAGTATTGGTCAGGGCCACGCTTTGAGAACCACTGCACAACATGAGCCTAAATGCAGTACTGTGTATTTCTCTCTAGAATTTTACCTTCTTTTCAGCCTGGGCTGAAAGCCGGTTAAAGTCATTTTGGATCTTTGAATTTTGATTCTAACATGCTACCCACTCTAGATCATCTACAAAATAGATGAATTTGTTTTCTGTGGCATTTTCCGAATGATTAGTAAGTTCTGAAAAGAGCCAGTGGAACCCCCTGTAACATACAATACTTACATAATTAGTCATCAGACAACTATATTATCATATAGTGCTGTAGGTACTAGGGATATAAGAAAATTCTGACTCTTCAAGTAGCTTACAACTGGAAGCCAAAGAAATCAGCAGGCCATAAATTGCAGAACAGCAATAGAGAGGTGGGAAGAGTGTGTGTGGTATCACACAGGGACACGCCTAGCCAAAGTCCTGGAGGGTCACACGTGGCTTCCTGGGAGAGTTGCAAAGCTGAAATTGGCATGATGCGTAGGAATGATGGAATAGAAGAAAAACATTGGTCCAGGCAAAAGCCCAGAGATATGAGAATAGGATACATTTAGGGAACTGCACGTGGTTCAGCATAGGTGGAGCAGCCCTGGAGCGATGGGGAGTGATACAGGATGCTGTTGGAGAGACAGGCAGAGGCCAGATTGCATCTCTGTTCTGTTAAGATTCAATTTCAGCTATCTCTGAACACATCTAATTATTCATTATCTTGGTCATATTTCTCCTTGTTTTTTGTATGTATACCTTAGGACTTGGTCAAATGACTTAAAATTGAGATACGCTGTGTATTTATTGAATCTCCCATGCCAATAATTCTAAAGATACAAGTGAGATTAGCTTGATAGGCATGTTCAAAATTAAGTTTATGCTGTCTCATGATAATCTCCACTTTCTTTTCACATGCTCACAAATCATCTACATAATCTGTTCTTAAATATGTCTAAATTTTCATTAAGCGTGTGTGAGTTTAAGTAATCTCTCTTTGACTTCTGGCACACTTTTGAGAGTTTTTTGCTTTGTTTTGTTTTGTTGTTTTGTTTGTAATTTCTGTTACACTGTTAACAGGGTAATAGTTGGCTATACATGCCAAGAAAGTCACAGTTGTGAGAAATGTCGTTGAATGGTAAGCATCAGACATCAAAGTGATGAAATCCCTGTCTCTGGAAGGCAGGCTGGTAAAGCAAAGCATGGCCTCTGCTCTGGAATTAAGGAGTTGAAAAGGTGGCCAAAATGGAGACTGGGCAGACTCAATTATTTCCCTACCCCAGTACGCATTCTCCTCTCTGCCTTAGTGATAGAACCCCTGATTTTTAAGCTGGGCACATGCCTGCTCTCAAAGAAGATGAAATTTTTCAACCTTCCTTGCAACTAGATATGGCCATATGACTAAACTCTAGACAATAAGATATAAGCAGAAGTCTTCTGAGGCAGTGTCAGGAAAACATTTTATTAAAGACAGCCAAAATATGCCTTTTGCCTCTTTTTCTCCCTCTTCCTCCATTCTACTGTCTGGAATGCAAATGTGATAGCGAGAGTCCTAGCAGCCATTTTAGATCATGAGCATGAGAGCCGCCTAGAGGTGGTGGGCCTTAGTGCTGAATTCTGAGGATTGTGGAACCATCATACTAGCCCTGGACTACCTATCTCTATGCTGTGTGTGTATGCATGTGTGTGTATGAGTGAGAGAGAGAGAGAGAGAGAGAGAATGTGAGAGAAATCCTAATACAACTAACACAGAATATGATACCTGGGACCATGAAGCTAAATGTTAAAAGAACCTGAAAATGTGGTATTGGCTTTATGTAAATAGTCAAGCAGTAGGCAGGGCAGGCTTTCATATTAGAGTCTGGAAAATTGGTGGTCTTTAGCATTGGATTACATTTCCCTGTGCTATATCTTGGAAGGCAAATATGAGAATGGATGATTAGGGAAAATGGTAGGAAAAATCCAGATTGTTCTTTTTTTCTGCTTCCTTCTTGCCAATCAGAAAAAGAAAGAGACAAAGGAGGCTAGAGTAAGCAAGTCTATGGGTAGAGTTGGAAGGAAACATGGCTCTGCTATGGAAGCACTTTCTATCTGTGGCCTGCAGTCTAATTTGATTAAAAATCTTGTATTTGGAGCCTTGAAAGAATGAAGAATACGTGTGCTTCTATACCCCAAACTGAAGCAGTTATCAGCAGTGACTTCAAGGAAGGTAACTTGTCAAGCAATTAAACTATGGACTTGTATCAGTATATATATATATATGTCCCTACAATTCAGAGGCTTGAAACAATTAGCATTTATTTAGCTCACATATCTGTGAGGCAGATGAGTGTTTCTTTTGGTCTTGGCTGGACTCACTTGGATCCACAGTCAGCTGCAAGGCCTGGGCAGCTCTGCTAGTCTTGGCTGGGCTTTCTCACATGTCTGGAGGTCAGCTGGCTCTGTGCTAGTCTAGATGACCTTGGTTGAGACAAGTGGACGACTCAGCTCCCCTCCACTGTCTGATCCTCCAGTAGGCTAACCCAGAAATGTTCCTATATTTAAGGCAGAGGAGCAAAAGAACAGAGTAAGGTACAACTACTTTTTCAAGCCTCTGTGTCATGCTTATTAAAACCCCGTTGGTCAAAGCCAGTCAAATGGCTAACCTAAGGTCAATGGTTGGGGCAGAATCAGTGGTACACTGAAACTAGCTCACAAATCTTTGGTTAAATGTTCAGGAATTTGGCCAGCTGGTTGGTAAACATAGCCTTTATTTAAAATTAAATTATATAGTGATAAGTAAATAATTATAATGAAAGATAAATACTCAAAACTCATGACTTCCTATTTATTTTGCTGCATCTTACTATTGTCTATGTTCTTAAGGTTATTTGCATCTATTGCTTCTGTTTGGTGGAAATACTGTATCATGTTTCACTGTGTCACTAGTAGCTTGAAGTCAGGGACTGTTTATAGCATGGAAATTAATAAATATTACAAATCAGGCATTGATTTATTGTTTTGTTGATTGCCTAGCTTAAGAAAGTGATAGAGAAAATGCAAATGCAAATTAAACTTAAAAGTCTGTTGTGTGTTCTGTAAACTCACAATTTCTCTAATAAAAATAAAAGTACACGTGATATACACTGATGAAGATAGAGCAGATAGATCATAGATAGGTAGAGTGCTTTCAAAAAACAAGAGTGTGTTATATCTGTAACTGTTACATTGTGAATACCAAAAAAGTTGAGGAAATATTCTTCCAGTATTTCAAAACTATTATCCATTTCTGCAATGATGTTACCTCATTGACAAAAAAGTAACATTCCAACTTCATTCTTCCTTGTTTTACTTTCCTCTTGCTCATTAACAAAGAAAATACCAAGCAACATTCATGTCAGAACTACACTTGTTCATCATTTAAAATTATAGGTTGGCAATGGATAAAGAATTTAACAAGTCAAAGCATTCTGTGAGAATCAATTGGTTGTATGGAATTTACAATAAAAAGTAGTGCATATTTATTATTATTTGTCCATTGTCCATTGTGTGCTACATATCCATTATTTCAGGAAAATTTATTTTATAAATTTATATAATATATATTTTATACATATAATATCCATTTTTAAACATTTATCAGTATGCCACTGCAAGAATGTTTCCCCCAGCATAGGAGGGTACTGCAAAAAGTGTGGGTAGAGGGAGGAGTGAAAATTGGGACTATTAATACATTCAGAGTATCACAGACATCAAGCTTTTCTCAATCACTTTCCATTAAGCAATTGCCAGTCAGTAGGACCTAGTTTTGTCTATAATTTCAAAATGTCTCAAGATAGCCAACATTATTTGGTGGGATTGGGGGCTGTAGAGGGGAGAAGATAGAATAGGCAGAGCCTAGATGACAATACATAAAACTCCCAAGTCTTCAGGCTTAAAAATTTTTTAGACATGATCTTTGTCTACTAACACACTTTGAAATGACTAAATGCAAATAGACCAGAATATTATTAGATTTTAAGGGAATTTCAGTCCTGCCCTATGATCATCAAACTTTTAAATCCCTGGATCCCCAAACCCAATACCAACAGGAAGAAGGCTTCCAAAAATACCCAGTACCTCAAAGAGGCCTCTGCCTCAGAGTCCATTTCAGATGCAGCCATGGAGGAAGATGGATGTCTCAGAAAGCAGAGACAGGGACCACAAGGGACAGTGAACAAGACAGCTTGACCAGGGACTATCAGAGGGGGTAAGCAAATCGATGGTTAATTTCATGTGTCCACATGGCTGGGTTATGGTGTCCAGCTGTTTTGTCAAGCAAGCACTAAGCTGATTGTTACCCTGAGGGTGTTTCATAGTTGGATATGCCTCTATAATTAGTTAATCGCACCTACTATAGCTGATTGCATCTACAATCAACAAGGGAGCTTGCCCTTTTCAATATGGGGAGTTTTCTCATCTAATCATTTGGAAGTCTTAAAAGCCAGAACTGAGAATTTCAGAGGTCAGAAAGAAGAACTACCTCTACTTCAGCCAGCCAGCTTCTCATGGGGAATGGAAGTTTACCTTCATTGAAGTTTCTAGCTTGTCATCTGCTCTAAGGAGTTCAGATTCGTCAGCCCCCATGGTCATATAAGCCAATTCCTATAGTAAATCTCATAAATAGATAGATAGATATACAGACAGACAGACAGAAGTAGATAGATATATAGATATATCTCCTGTTGGTTCTATTTCTCTGGAGACCCCTGACTAATACAGCAGGGAACTCAAGCCTCTACTAAAGCAGGAGTTTTTGCTTTATGCTCAGAGGAATTTGATCATTGAAACCTGCTGCAATTTTCTTTTCCTCCCCATTCCCAAGTGAGTGCTTTTATTGTGGTGTCTCATTTCCATATCCATATATGTATCCTAATTTATAGGTGCCAGACTGTAGAAAGTTACACATGACCTAAAGGTGGACTGCACATGGTGCAGAGACCCTGGACTTAGGGAAGAATGCAGGAACTTGGAAAGACTTTGAAGTTGTCCTCTTGGGTGAAGGAGTGAATATGTTCTACATGTGTATGATCTTTATCTTTCTTGGATGATTGGCTCTGGGGAAGCCATCTGCCCTAGAGAGAAGACACTGAAGCAGCGTTACAAAGGTAAAAAGATGCTCATAGATATTTAGGTGACCAAAAGGACAGACTTTGCCATCGCCAATATCCATTGTCCCTTTCTTCCTTAGCAAGAAACCTCCTAACTCTTAGCTGGGTATGTGGCTACCTGCCAATAAAGACTGAATATTACCATATGACCTTATAAGTTATGTGCTTCTGTGCTATGTCACACGGGTGCACGTAATTAAGTGCTGACCACTGAGATGTAGGCAGAAGGTTGTATGTTAGCTTCCAGGAAACCTTAAACAACTGCTAGCACACCCTTTTTTCCTTTTCTTTCTCATTTCCTCTGTCTTGCTGCTTAGGATTCAGTTATGATAACTAGCAGATATCTTGGACCATGAAGATGAGGGCCATAAACTAAGGATGGTGGAGCCCAAGGCCCTGAGGTGACAGTCCCACCTTAGCAGCCTTGCACTGCATACCTGCAGACATCTTTTACACTCGATAGAAATAAACTTGTACTGTCATTGAAGCTACTGCTATTTTGCAGTTTTGAGTTTTGTTTCTGCAGCCCAAACCAATCCTAATGATACCAGGAATAGATTGAAAAATCTATTGAACTCAGTGTGCATGTATATAGGGGAGGTGGGGTTGTGGGTGGGGTTGGAATGGGCAAGAGAAATGAATTGGGGAGGAGAAGGCAAAAAGAATTATGGAGAAGATATATTGTAGTGATTTTAAATATGCCTTCAAATTCTCTGACTTTCCTTTCTTCAAAAGGTAGTGCCTAATTCCCCTTTCCTGTGTGTGGTCCAGACTTGGTGGTTTGCGTCCAACAAATAGAACGCATCAGAAGTGATGGTATGTGGATTCTAAGAATAGGTTATAAAAGATATTACGACTTCCACTTTGATCTCTCTTGGTTTATTAGCTCTGGGCAAAGTTTGATGCCATATAGAGACAATCAGGTAGCCCTAAAAAGAAGTCCATGAGGTAAGGAACTGAGGCCTCCAAGAGCCAGGATAATCCCACCAG
Source organism: Cabassous unicinctus (assembly GCA_029593785.1). NCBI lineage: Eukaryota > Metazoa > Chordata > Mammalia > Cingulata > Chlamyphoridae > Cabassous > Cabassous unicinctus. The sequence continues at coordinate 5,145 of JAQZBX010033345.1, read as the reverse complement.
TAGTCATGTGAATGCACCATCTCGGAAGCAAGTTCTCCAGCCCAGTCAAGCCTTGAGATGGCTGAAGCCCCAGACAACATCTTGACTAAAACCTCATGAGAGATCCTGAGCCAGAAGCAGCCAGCTAAGCTGCTCTTGAATCCCTTTCCCTCAGAAACTGTGAGATGGTGCATGTTTATTGTTGTTTTAAGCCACTAAGTTTAGGGAAATTTGTCATGCAGCAATACACAATTATATATGCATTATCAAGTTGGTATATTATGGGATAAGATGTGACCTTGTTTGTCAGTCCCTGGAAATGACATCTGTGCTCTGATTTAATGCTAAGCTTTCTGAATATGACAAGGGAAGATGCAACACTGTTTAGTCAGGCATTGTGAGAAGATCCAAATATCTGCTTTGTAGGGGTTCAAGGTAGAACTCAAGCCTCTTCTTCCCAAAGTTCCTACTGTTGGGCACATATAAAAGAATAGATTGCAAATGAAAATAAGGGAACAGTGTTTATTAATTCCTGGGCAGACACCTTCTCCCCAAAATGGGGAGACTTAGAGATTCTGTGGGGCTTCCTACAGCTGCATTTTAGGCAGCTGAGGCCTGAATTGCAATAAACCAAATGAGAAAGAAAAGGTTCTTAGCTTAAAGAGGAAGTGACAGAGGTGGAGACAGGATAGATTCAAGTTATATTTTGGAGATAGAAATAACAGCCCCTATACAAAAATGGGATGTGGGCAGCATTTCTTCCTACTCAGCTAAGAGTGTATTGAAGATTATGCTTTCATCTTTCTTGTTCCTTGCCAAGGGAGGAGGAGGGGATAATGTGATTGGTCAGAGCTCAATAGTCTTTAGCGTACCTTTTCTTTGTAGGTAGGTCAACGGACTCACTCAGGACACAGCTGGTCCTCTGCTTACTGTCACATGTAGCACAGGACCCCTCAATAACCTCCTAACTGGGTCCATTCTTTTGCCCTTCCAATCCACTGTCCACACTGAAGACACAGATACTTTTTTTTTTTTTTTTTAAGTTTCTCCAAATAGTTCATTTGATTTACCTGAAGAGACTCAAATCTCTATTTTGGGCCTACAACAATGGGAAGATTAGTAAAAATATTTCTTTCTCTCTTTCTTCTTCTTTGATCCAGAGATGATGTGATTTGAAGCTCTATGTACCCCAGAAAAACACGTTCTTAAATTTAATCCATTCCTGTGGGTGTGAATTCATTTTAAGGAAGACCTTTTGATGAGGCCACTTCAGTTAAGGTGTGACCCACCACAATCAGGATGGGTCTTAATTCTATTAGTGGTGTTCTTTATAAAAGAATGAAATTCAAACAAAGATAGCGAAAGCCACAGAAGCAAGAAGCTGAAATCAACAAAACCCAGAAGTGAAGGGAGAGACCAGCAGACACTGTCATGTGCCTTGCCATATGACAAAGGAGCCAAGGATTGCTAGCAGCTTGTCTTCAGGAAGAAATCTTTGTCTTAATGATGCCTTGATTTGGACATTCTCCCAACCTCAAAACTGAGAACGAATAAATTCCCATTGTTAAACCAGACCTATTTCATTGTATTTGCTTTGAGCAACCTAGGTAACTAAAACAGATCACATTGCCACTTTTATGATATTATAATGTATATGTCTTAAATATCTCTCCTTGGACTTTGTTCTTTGAGGTCAACTCTATCAGGTGACCATAAATATCTACCAAAAGAATAAAGTCACATAGAATCTCCAGCTGTTTTAAAATTGGAAAAAAAAGAAAAGAAAAAAAAAAAGGAATAGATTGATAGAGATATTTTCCATCTAAAAAAGCTTATTAAAAATGAAACAAAAATCCATTAAAATTTATGAAAACTGCATTGACTGACCTTTGAAATTCTAACACACCCAAAAAGAGCAGGATAATTAAAGAAGACAAGCAAAAAGCTCAAGAAAATATATGAAGGTTGACTAGTGAGCATGTTTGAAATAAATTATGGATTTTCATGAGTTATTGATCATCTTATAATTCTTGAGTGCTGAGAAAATCATAGGAAGAAATAGTGTGTAAAAGGTCATCAATAGCAAGTAGGAACAAGTAATATATTTACAGTTTATTACTTACATTGTAACTGGTTAAAGTTCTAAGAAGAAAGAAGGAAAGCAGAGAGAGAGAGAAGGGGTAAAGGAAAGGGGTCAAAATATGAAAATAGTTTAAATTAGTATTTAATTTCAGAAGATAAACAATACCTTAAACAAAACCATGATTCCTAACTCAAGTGTTGAATTCAAGGTTTATATTTCCCAAATCTGAGTGACATCTCTTTTTTTTAAGTCATAGATAGCCCTGTATTTGAATATCAATCCATTAAACAAATACTGAAACATCTGTGAGAAACCCCAGAATTCTAAGTTCTAGGGTTGATAAAGAAGGAGAATTTTACAAAATACATATCAAGTAACGTCATTTGTTAGGAAAACATAATAAATAACGGAGGAACTAATTGCAATAAAAGAAGATTTATTTTAAAGTGCTCTATTGGACAACAGTTAATGCCTAAAAGGAAAGATACAAATTATAATGGCTATGAAGGTATGCTTCCTGGAAATCGAGGAATCTAGTGGGACCATAAACAGCATATGAGATTAGTTTAAACTGAGTTAAAAGATGCTGGTGTCCTGAGTAGGGGATTACCAGATTTAAACACTGCTCTCCTTTAGAGCTACATTGTAACAGGCTCTGGACAACATTAACAAATGCTCAGTAGTTCTCTACTTGGGTTTCCTCGACATGGTCTCTAGTTATATTTTCCTTGGAATTTTGGCACTCAGCGTAGTCACCTAGAATGGGGTAAGAATTAATCTTTATTCTAGAATTAATCATTATTAACTATTAATAGTTTGAAGGGGGCTGGTGGCCTGTAGTAGCACCAAAGGGTATATAGATCAAGATATGAAAAGTGAAAAATGTGAACAGTTTTGAAGGACACTATTTTGTGAGTATAGGAGTTATTTTGTGGTTTTGAATGAATAATTCTTTAATAACACACTATAATTACTCTCACTTGATATAACTATAAAAGTTGGAAATTTTATATTTTAAATTACACTTCAGAATAATTTAAAACTGTATTTCAGTAATGTTCAATTATCATTTACTTTTTAAAGTCTCTTTCTAATTTCAAAACCAACACTGTTCATATCCTAATACACAGCTGGTTAAAATGGTATGCTGGATGTTTGAAAAGCTACCCTATTGTTGGATTAAATTATAATTTTGTGCATTTATCCTCAATTGCATAATCTTATCAGTTTTAAATGTTTCTTTCATAATGCCATTTTAAATTTTCCAATTTGTATCACCCATTGTATGTGAAAGTATGTAGCTCAAAAGAAATTAGTGTGAGTTTTATACCTAGGCTCCAATAACTCAATAAATTTGTTTTTAAAAAGCTAATGGACACTATGAATTTCTGGTCAACCAAGATAGTTGCATAAGACCCTCTAGGATTCCATTCCCCTACTGAATCTTGAACAACTAGCTGGCAGAGCTATCTTCTTCAAAACTCCAAATAACAGTTAAGGGGTTGCAGTAACTAGGTGAATACCAAATCAAGAAAACACAACTTAATAAATGGTAGGAGAAGCTATTGGTGCCCTTGTTGGCCTCTCTCACGCTCCCTCCCTGGCATGGAGTAGAGCCACCTGTGCTCCCATCGTAACTTCTTGACCCTGTTCTGAAGGGAGAAAAGTAACCCCTATGTGCATACTGGGATGCCTGTACAGCTCAACCAACCTATTAGGTGGCAGCCTGAAAGATGAAACAGAACACTCATCTCTTGCTCACCTTTCCAGACCGTATTCTGCAGACAGAAGCAGCTTACACACAACTAAAGTCAGTATAAGAAACAATTAAATTGAAGTGGCTTTGGGCAATGAATTACGGCTTTAAGAAATATAATGGAACACCCTGGAGGGGGGAAGGAGTCTGCTTCATAGGTAATAAAAGGAGTACTCAGATCCCTGTAAAGAAGGAAATAACTAAGGCCGCTAGCAAATGCAACCCTATGACCTCAAGCTCAGAAAAGACAGAGAGGGCCCTGCATTTCACCTTGGGCTGATCTTCTTAACAGGAAGGCAAAACACTTAAGGAGAGATATAGCTAACACAGAACCACTTTGTAAAGACTGTGAAAGATGGTTTGTACTATTGTTTCTCTTTGTTAGCTCCTAGCATTCAAGGAAATCTCTGTCATAACACTAGCTGGATACAAATTATGGAGCAGACAACTCAGAAACTAATCCTAGAGTTAAAACAAAGTATTAAAATGTACAGCATGCAGTAAAAGATTACAAGATAAAGAAATGATGGTCTATCCAAAGGAACAAGATAAAAAAGATAAAAATTCAGAAACCATCAAGGAAGAATATCAGATTTGGGACATACCAGACAAACTTAAAAAAACACACACACACACACAAAACAAACTTCTATATGCTAAAAGCAATAAAAGAAAACATGAAAAAAGAAAGGACATCATGGAAACAATGAATGAACAATATGAGAACCTCAATAAAGAGATAGAAATTTCAAAAGGGAACCAAACAGAAATACTGGAGTCCAAGATCACAATAACCAAGATGAAAAGTTAACTAGATGATTTCAACAGTGAATTAGAGCTGCAGAAGAATCAGTGAACTCAAAAATAAGAAAATTGAAATGAATCAGGCTGAGAGGCAGAAAAAAGAAATAAAAAAAGTGAACAGAGCCTAAGAGACCTGAGGGACACTGTATTAGTCAGCCAAAGGAGTGCTGATGTAAAGTATCAGAAACCTGTTGGCTTTTATAAAGAGTATTTATTTGGGGTAGAAGCTTACAGTTGTAAGGCCATAAGAGTAAGTTATTTCCCTCACCAAAGTCTATCGCCATGTGTTGGAGCAAGATGGCTGCCAGTCTCTGTGAGTGTTCAACCTTCCTCTCCCTCCTAAGGCTCCATGGTCCCAGCTTCTTCTGATCTCAGCTGTAGGCTGGAGGGCTCATCTCTCTCCCTGGAGCTTGTTTCTTCCTGGGCTGAGCTGCAGCTGTAGGCTATCAAGATCATCTCTCTTCCCAGGGTCTGCTGTGTCTAATGAGCTGTCTCTCTTCCTCTGTGTTCTTCTTCTCTGTAT
>JAQZBX010033344.1:0-25437 GCA_029593785.1 Cabassous unicinctus | reverse complement strand
TTATCTAAACCAGATTTAAAAAGAATCATTTGGTCTGCTCCCAGAGAATGGATAGTTGAAAGCAGGAGTAAAATGGGAGAGAATGGCAGGAGGCTAATTGCAATAAGCCAAGGAGATACCAGAGAGATAGTGAGGATAGTCAAAATTGTAGTATATTTTGAAGGTAGACTTCACAGAATGTTTTTGAAGATACCCATAAGAAATGTGAGAAGAATAAGAGTGAAACATATTATATGATATTTGTTCTGAAAAATAACATGGAAGATCATACCATTTAATGAGATGAGGGATAGGTTTGGTATGGATTATTAAGAATTTAGCTTTATGAACACCAGTTTGATATTCAATCAGTGATATTCATTAGGTAGTTGCATACCTAGGTTTGAAATTAGGGAAAAGATGGGGGATGGTTATAAAAATTGTATGGCTTCTGCATTTACAATTCAGCAAAAGATGGAAATCCCATCCAAAGATGCAAAGAAGGAGGTTTCAGTGTGGTATGAAGAAACTAGGTCAGTGACCTTTGGTCTATAGTCTTCCTTTCATAATTTTAAATCCACTTTAACTATGTAAATTAATCTATATGGGTGCTTAAGTAGTCAACTTTGTGACTTTTTAAATGGTCCACATTCCCATCTTTTCTTGTTATAATCAATTCTCACTTTACTTTTTAAACTCAGCAAAAGTGTTACTTACTCTGGGAAGCTTTCTTGACCCTAGTTTAGTTTATGTTCCTAAACTAAAGCATCATGTGAATATATTTAAAGTAGCACTGATTACATTGGTCTGTATTGTTCTCACCACATAATTATAAATCCAAACACTGAGGATAGGAACATTGTCTTAGTCAACTTGTTAACCCCAATGCATATGATGACACGTTTTCACAAATATATGCTCCATAGACATCTTGACTGAATGAATAAATAAAAATTAGACTTATAACACACTAAAATTTTTGACTATTTTATAGGTAAACTGTCTCTAAATCTGAAGTCAGCATCTATGAATGGAACCAAGAAACAATGTGACTCATTTTGACCTCCAGGGCCTCATGTAGAATCCAAAGAAACAGAAACTATTTCTTTCTATTATCTTCTCACTCTCCTATATTTTGACTATGGTGGACAACTAACTCATTTTCATGGCTATAACTGTTAGTTTGTCCCTGGGCTCACCTATGTACTTTTTTCCTGCTGGCTTATTATTTATGGATGTCATTTGTGCCTCAGTCATTTCCCCAAAACTGGTTTCAGGCTTATACTTCAGACAAAAGACAACATCCTTCCAAGCTTGTATGATCCACCTCTTTTTGGAGCACTTCTTTGGTGGATCAGAGGTCTTTCTTCTGTTGGCCATGGCATATGACCACTACATGGCCATCTGTAAGCCCTTGCATTATCTGATTATAATGAGGCAATGGGTGTGTGTTGTGCTGCTAATAGTTTCCTGGATTGGGGGATGTCTGCATTCAGTCATTCAACTGATCTCTCTTCATGGGCTCCCATTCTGTTGTCCCAATGTCATTGATCACTTTTTCTGTGACATGTTCCCCTTATTGAAACTCATTTGTATTGACGTTTATGTTGGGCTCTCAGTGGTGGTTAATGGAGGGTTGAGCTACAGTATTGTGTTTCTGCTCTCACTCATCTCTTATGGTATCATTTTGTACTCCCTAAGGAAGCTTAGTCAGGAAGGCAGGAGGAAAGCACTCTCCACCTGTGATTCCCATTACACAGTGATTGTCTTCTTTGTTCCATGTATTTTCATGTATGCAAGACCTGCTAGAAACTTCCCTATTGACAAATCATTGAGCATGTTTTATGCAGTCATAATCCCCTTGCTAAACCCTTTAATATATACTCTGAGAAATTCAGAGATGACAAATGTTTTGAAGAAATTCTGGAGAAGTAAATTCATGTAAATAGTAAATAAGTGTGTTATTCTCAATGAAGAGAATAATTTGACTTTCATGAAATATCTCATTAGAACCCAGAATTCACCTTAAATATGATACCCTTCACTTTCATTCAAAGCATTTTTTCATAATTTCAATTAAATCATTTCCTATTTATTTGGGCTTTTGATGACAATTCCCTTACTAGAAAGAAAGGTATGTAATGTCTAGTTTATCCTTCTACCTAGAAAATTGCAATGCATATATAATGGCTAGTCAATAATTAATATGCAACAATGAATGCAAATTAATGAGTTATATATATTTAATTTCTGCATATCTATATTAATTTTATTCTCAGTCAGCTTTGTTTTTAGTTAAATTCTTGTCAATGATGTTCATTCTTTTTATTATACTAGCTAAAATTTATAATGCTATGCACACTGTCCTCTTTATTCAATTTCAGTTGCTTTACATATAGTTTTTAAATATGCGATGCATCTACTTTTTAAAATAAAACAATTAAAAGAACAATAACAATAAATATTAGAATGGAAAGCCATGCAAAATGAACAAAGTCAAAAGCAAATTTCCTAACCATCTTTAACCAAATCTCCCAGTACTCTCACTCAGGGACAATCACAGACCCTATCTTTAAGATTCTTAAAGGAAAATTTTTGGAAATAAAAGGATATTACTTTTACATTTTGTATATGCCTCTGTATTTTAAAGTTTGCATTTTATTATTTAACATCTTTATATCATTCTATATAGAACAAAATCCCAGCTATCTTTATACTGCAAAATATAAAAATATAAAAAAGAACTGTACTAAAATTAGTATATCCTGTTCTCTTCATGTTGACTCCAATATTTTTCTATGACAGATAATTATACCATAACAATGTTTTTGTATGTGTGTAAGAATAAGTTTCTAGAATTGGAATTTTTAGTCAATTTGTATGTGTTTTTAATGTTCATGACCATACTTATTGTCAAAATGCATTTGCTTGAAGTTTTCCCTAATACACTCCTGTCCACAATCTGTGAGAATATGTTTATCCATAATATCAACAACTTATGCCTGATAAACATTTATGGTATTTGGAAATCTTTTAAAGTCAAAGATTGCATTTAATTTGTACAGTTGAATTGAAATGTTTTCAAAATAATTGAACAGCTTTTAGCATTTTTTAAAATTATTGGTATTTATTTGTGAATTGTTTATTAAAGTATTTTACTTATTTTGTTTGATTTGTTGATCATATTCTTATAAATTTTTATGAGTTAATTATACACTAATATTTTCCCTTTTACTGTTGTATGTATAATTAATGTAATTCAGGCTTGTGATATATTTTTTACCTGTTTTATGCTAGGCAGAAATGTGTTGACTATGTAAATTTTTATATTTACTTATTAGATATCAATGTTTTCTTTTCTTTTAATATCATATATAAGTAGACTTCAATGAATTCAGTAAGAATTCATTCTTAGTGAAATATTTCTCCATATTTTTCAACAGTTTTTTTTTTAGCATTTTTGTGATTTTATTTTTAAATTTAAGTTTAGATTCATCTGCACTTTATTTTGATATAAGGGTTTAAATCAAGATTGCATTTTAAATTTTTATTGATGTCTATTTTTATAGTTGAATAATTATCTTTTATTCAGAGATCTAAAAATCTCAATTTTATTGTATTTCAAAGTCTCACACATATTTGAGTCCACTTCAGCATTATATTCTTTTCCATTGATCTCCTTATTCATGTGCTATTTAACACATGATATAATTAGTTTTGATCGACAATACTTTTTGATGTATGGTAAGCATAGTACTCCCTCAATACTATTTCATAATAGTATTTGTGCATATTTGTGTTTCTATTAAATTCAAAATATGCTCGTCTAGTAACAAACTAAGTTGAATGTGATTTTATTTAGGAAGATTAATTTAGGGAGTTTATATTTTTAGAGAATTAATCTGCATCCATAAAAAGGATAAATATTTTGATTTGGACAAATTTAAACTCTTTGCCTTTTCTCCCTGTCTTACTTAACCCTTTTAGATGGCTGCTGTTCTTCCATGCTAACTGACAGTCTTTCTATGGAAAAACATCTCTTTCAGGGGGTATATGACTCAAGTTTTTGCTTAATCATTTTGGTATTGCTGATATCATCCTCCTTGTGGTGATGGCCCATGACCACTATGTGGCCATCTGCAAATCCCTGTACTACACAAATGTCATGCACTCATAGGCTTGTGGCCTCCTCATAGGAGTTTCCTGGGCTAGAGGCTTTGACCCTGCAAACATCTGGATCCTCTTCACATTGAGGCTGCCCTTCAGTGGTTCCACTGCCCTGCATAACTTCATGTGTGACTTGATCTCTTTGCTGAAACGTCTCTGCATGGGTACCTACACTCTTGGTTTCTTTGTGGCTGCCAACAGTGTATTCATCTACATATCAAACTTCCTCCTCTTGATGGCCTCCTGTATGATCTTGCACACTCTGAAATCTCAGTCCTTAGAGGAGAGGTACAAAACCCTGTCCAACTTTATTTCTCATATCTCTGTGGTTATCTTGTACTTCATATCCTGCATATTTGTGTATCTGTGCATAGACTCCACATTCTCCATTGATAAAGCTGTGGCTATGTTTTATACCATTATAACTCCTATGTTAAACTCTGATCTATACTCTCAGAAATGTAAGGTGAAAATGCTTTGAAATTGATGTGGGGTTAAAAAGTGATTTGACTGAGAAATAATCACAAGCATATTAAATGATCTTATCTTTTTATCACTAAAAGAAAATAAGGTAATTTCTATGAACAGTGAATATTTTGTGTCACAGACTATGTGTATGGCAAATAGATTCTTTAAGGAAAGCCCAGGCAGTAAATTACTTATTAGTACAAAAATATCCAATTTTGATTAATTTATTGACCATTCAGTTGTCAATCTTTAACGTACTTTCAGAATCAGGTGTTTAATCTTTTTAACATACAGATTTTGAGGAAACAGCTCCAGAGATTCTAACTAATTGGGACAATGCTTGAATTGATGTTTCTACATTTTAAACAAATTATCCAGACTATTCCAAAGCAGGTGATCTTTGCACATACTTTGAGCAATAGTGCTATTGATTATATTTAAAGTCAGCCTATTAATTTGTTCACATGATTAAGGGATCTCCTAGGAAGTATCTTTTATAACAGAATCTACCAGAACAAAGAAACTCTTAATACTTCATATATGATGAAATGTAAGCTCAAACTTTGCAACTATAAAACAATAATAAAATATTCTGGACAATAGAAATATTTTAAATTTTTTATTTTCTATCTTCTCTTTCTATACTTTCTCTTCTCCCACATCTGGTCTTATTCTATCTTTTTCTATCTCCAAATGATAGGTCTACCATTCATCCCTGCCATTATTCGGACTAAAACTCATTTTTACTGTTATGTTAAATACTCATTCACATTGACAGCCTTGTTTCACAGTTTTTGTTGGATGAAGGAGATTTTATGCATCATATCCTGTATATACAATATGGAGAAATGGGTGACCAGGTTTAGTATACTCTAATGGTTATGAGCAAAGTGTCTGCTTCAGAGAGTCTTGAATCTAAATCTTACTTTTGCCATTTATAGTGTGAATTTTGGCAAAACATGATCTCTTTAAGTTTCATTTGAAAGGAATGATAGAAATATTATCAGGATCAGATGAGATAATCCTTGTAAAGCTCTTAATACCATTAAATTTTCAAAAAAAAATATTTTGTTATTATAAACATCCTTTATTACTGGAACCTCTGAGATTATAAAAGACTGCTCAATTGATTCTGAATGTTAGCATTTTTGTTTGTTTGTTTAACTTTAAAAGAATGGTCTTTACTGAGAAGAAGAATATCTGAAATTTGACTGGCATTTTAGGAGCTCTTGGGGCTGGAATGCACCCCTCCTCCTAAGCCATCCCTGACCCTTTCTTCTCTTCCGGTTTTGATCTTGTTGGTCTTGTGTTTCTAAGGTCTTGGATCTGCTCCAATTGTTTCTCTGATTTTCTTCCAAGTCCACTTTGAAGGCTTAAAGAGGTAACAAATCAGGCAGCCAGAATATGAGCAGAAATAAAATAAATATTGACATATGTTCAGAGAACATATTATGGTGCAGTGGTTAAGAGCAGACACTGGAATCATATTTTCTGGCTTTCAAAAATTGAGCTTAAAACCATATAAAACTTGCTTTAAGAATTCAAACTTTGAATAATTAGTATTAGTTAAAACTTAAGGAGGGAGCAGATGTGGCTTAAATGGTTGAGTACCTATAAGGGAAGTCCTGGATTCCATTCCCAGTGCCTCCTAAAGAAAACAAAAACAAATGAACAAACCAAATAAGGGAAGCCAATGTGACTCAGTAGTTAATGGTTGAGAATAGACTTCCCATATAGGAACCCTGGTAGCTGAAAATCAAAAACACACAAACAAATAAACAAAAAACTTAAGAAGCTATGAGTATTCTTTTCATGTAAAAAAGATTCTCAGATATTAAAAGTTGAAATGATTCTATGTTGATGACATTAACTTCTTCAATCAAGACATAAGCATCTTTCAAAATACTCTGAGATATTAATAGGTGTTGCATTAAGAAAAGGGGTCTGTAGTTTTAAAAAGAAACAACTCTGGAAAGACTACTAACTATATCACTGTCTTGAAGATCTCTGGCCTACAGTGTTAAAAAAATTTGAGAATTTCTGTTATAAAGAAATAATTCACTTTACTTTTTTCTTTAATTGGAAACAAATTGGCTGTGAATGAGACCTGGGAAAATGATTTTCTTCATCTGTAAAATGGTAATGGTAGTACCTAGCTCATAGTTGTTAAGCCAATTAAATGGTTTAATATATTTTAAGTGAATTTAGCTGTTCCTGCTACATAAAAGCATTATATAAATGTATTTTGAAAGAAAATTATTGATGGGCACTGATCCAACTTTCAGTTAAGGCATATTTGTACTTTGATTTCTTCTAAAAATAGCAGGAGACTTGTTATCTTGGAGTCAGAAAGTCTATAGATCTTGTCCTGCCTAACTTTTCTTTAGATGGAAAAGACACCTTCTTGCATGACCAATTCTTTGTGATGTCACATTTTCCTTGAACTTAAGGCAAGGACATTATGAACTTTTAAGGCATTATTCAGCCTTTAGAAGTTCTGATGTCTGCAGAGTTTCAAATGATATGGAAAGACTTCGGTTCTGCAGTCAAAAGAACTAAGATTAAATTCCATCTCATTCATTTATGTAATGCTGTGTGCATTTCACAGTCATTCAAGAGTCATTTTACTCTTAGTTCATGAGTAAAATAACATAGTAATATCTATTTTACAGTAGCTTCAATCATTAGATGACACACTATTCAAAAAGCATGGAAGACAGTGCTTCACCAGAGCCTTCCATACTTCACCAGAGCCTTCCAGTATTCCTTCCCAGAGGCAAACACTGTTTTCTGTAACTTAAGCTTTTTCAAACATCTTTGTAAATACAAGTGTATTCACATACTATATATGCATTTGTGTTTATGTCATTAGTGTGTGTTAGCATTTGCAGTTTACTACTCAGTATCTTGATGTTCTTTCTATACCAGTCCATAATGTAATGCATTCTAAGTTTCCTTCATTATTCATGACTTAGTTTCCTAGCTGCCATCACAAATACCATAAAAATGGATTGACAAGATAGATTCAGGTTTCTGATGTTTGAGATTATTTTATGAATCCTGAAAAGAGAAAGATTGTTTTTAAACTAATATATTCCGTTGGGTGTGACACCTTGTGACTGCATTACATTTTGTTCAGGGACATTTGATTAGAATAATTGATAAGATCGTTTTTGGGCTTTTGATTGGTGTAACCATTGGCCAATTTGATGTAATTATGAATTCCAAAAATATAAGTAGATCATGCTTGTAAACTGATCTGTTAATCTGGGCATGATTAGGTTATGATTAGGACATTGAGCCCCCCCCTTGGTGGGTGGGGAATCAAATATAAAAGGCAAAGCAGAGAACAGGGTAGAAGCAGTCTTTGAGAAGCAGCTTTGATGTTGGAAAGAAGGCCCCAGGAGAAGAGAAGCGAACCATTCACCTGATCACCTACAGCTGACCTTGTGGAGGAAACAGGAGCTAAGCCCAGAGAGAAATGCAGCCCCAAGAAGAGAGGAACCCAAGAAGCCTGAACCCTGGGCAAATGTTGGCAGCTGTCTTGCTCCAACACGTGACAATGGACTTTGGTGAGGGAAGAAACTTATGCTTTATGGCCTGGTAACTGTGGACTTCTACCCCAAATAAATACCCTTTATAAAGACCAACTCATTTTTGGTATTTCACAGTAGCACTCCTTTGGCTGACTAATACAATTGGATTATGTAAGTGGGATGTGATTCATGTTAAGTCTTTGCCCTCTGGCTGTGTCTGATAAAAATGGAGAGACAGAGAGGGAGACAAACAATGAGACTCAGAGCAAAAGGAAGCTGCCATATTTGATCCTGCCATGTGAGAAAGGACTATAAGGATCCCTAAAACATGAAGCCCCCAAGAGGCTGGGCCCATGGAGAAGCTCAAGAAGAGACAAGTCCTATGCTTCATAGTTGATGGCTGAACTCCAGATGCTGGGCTCTGAGAAATGGTAGATTCTGGAGGGGAAGGCAGAGACCTTGGCAGAGATTAGCAGCAAATTTCACCATGTTCCAGTTGATTTTGGTGAGAAACCATCTCTGATGATCCTTGGGTTTGGGTTTTTCACAGCCCTGGAACTGTAAGCTTTTGCCCCAAATAAATCTTCAAAAAATCCAACCCATTTCTGGTACTTTGCATCAGCAGTCCTTTGACAAACTAAAACAAGAGGCTAGAAGGCTTGCTACTTCTCGGAGTTGGTATCTTCTGGCTGTTTGGCAATCCTTGGGATTCTTTCGCTTTTCCCTGTTAGTTACAGGACAATGTCCTCTCATTTCTCTCCTGGCTTCTGTTGACTTCAAGCTCCCTGATCTTCCACCATGATTTGCCTTCAGAGAGCCTCCTGTAATAGGATTAAGACCTTACCATTCAGTTGGGCCACACTCTGACTAAAAATAATATCTTTGTCAGGTTCTATTTACAGTGGGTTCACACCCATAGGAATGGATTAAAATTGAATAAATGACTTTTTTTTTTTTACCTCATTGCATTATAGTCCATCAAAAAGGTGTACTAAAATTAATACATCAAGCCCTCTCCATGTTGTATCCAATCTTTGTTTATGACAAATAATTTTTACAATAAATATCTGTCCTTTTGAATGTGTGTTAGTGTGAGTTCTCAGAAGTAGAATCGTTGGGTCACCCCAAAGGGGTGCTGATGTAAAGTACCAGAAATCTGTTGGCTTTTATAAATGGTATTTATTTGGGGTAAAATCTTACAGTTACAAGGCCCTAAAGAGTCCAACTCGAGGTTGATTTCTCACCAAAGTCAATTGCCATGTCTTGAAACAAGATGGTCACTGATCTCTGCCTGGTCTCTCTTTCCCGGACTTCCTCTTCCTTGTAATGCTCCATGGACCCAGCTTCATCCAATCTTATCTGCAAACTATCAGGTGAATGGTTCATCTCTCCTCAGGGCCCCATGACCAAGCAAGACAAAGCTCTCTGTCTTCCTCTGTGTCTACTTGAGTGAGTATCCATTTATATAGGCCCACCAAGAGGGAAGGTCTCAACCTGAGTCATGCCTTACTGATGTGATTGAATCAAAGCTCTAATCTTAACTGTTAATTTAATCAAAGACATCTCAGCTAAGTCTAATACAATCAAAGGGTATCACACCCAGAAAAATAGATTAGTTTATAAATATAATCTTTCTCTTCCTTTGGGAGTCATAAAATAAAAAAACAGCCATATGTATTTTCAAAATTAATGTTCAAAATCATGGCCAAATTGCCATCCAAGAGGTTGTATTCAGATCCTCCCTGCATATCCTGTAGTCATTGCTGTCCTATAATTTTGCCTGTTCCAAAATGTTATATGACTTGAATCATATAGTGTAGAATCATTTTCAATCTTTCTTCTTTGGATAGCATAATGCACTAGAGATTTACCTTTTCCTTGTGGGTATCAATAGTTTATTCCTTTTTATGGCTAAGTAGTATTCCACTTATGTATATATCAAAGTTTCATTATCTGCTCCAGCTGAGAGATATTTGCGTTGCCTCCAGCTATTAGAAATTATGGTGAAAATTACTAAGAATATTCATATGCAGTTCTTTTTGGTGTGGAAACATGAGTTTTCATTACACTTGAGTAAATACCTAGGACTGCAGTTGCTTGGTTGTAAAGTAAGTGTAAGTTTGACCTTATGTGCAACTACCAAATTGTTTTCCAACTTTAGCATTTTGTTTTAACACTAGAAATAAATGCTTTTACAGTTCCTCTACATCTTTGGAAGCACTTGGTATTGTCAATTCTTAAAATTTTAATCATTCTAAGAAATAAGTAGTGATATCTTATTTTGATTTTATTTGCATTTTCTGAATGAATAAGTGATATTTAGCATATTTTCATGTGCTTTTATTTGCCATTTATATCTTTTCTTTGGTAAAATATCTGTTCAATTTTTTTGCCCATTTTACATTGAATTGATTGCTTTATTGTTACTGAAAGTTGGGAGTTCTTTATCTATTGTAGAAACAAGTCCTTTATCAGATATGTGATTTACAAATATTTTCTCCTAGTCTGTGGCTTGTCACTTGAAGAGCAGAATTCCACAATTTCAATAAAATGCAATTTATCAATTTTATAGACATGTAAAATATGTTCATTATTTTACTTTAGGCAGTTCTTTCTCTTTCTCATATATATAGATACATTTATATTTTTTCTAAAATGTTTGAGTAAGCTGCAGACATGATAAGCCTTTAGATCTAAATACTTCCATATAAAATTAGGAACTAAAAAGTATTTCTAAAAACAAGGAATATAGATGCACAGTCACAGTAGATATCAAAATTAGGACATTAACATTCATAAATACTAATATTTATTCTACAGACAATATTGCAATTTCACCAATTGTCCCAATAATATCCTTTTTATGGAAAAAATGGATTCCAAGATCATATACTGCATTCAGCTATTATGTGTCTTTAATCTACCTTAACTTGAAACTATTCCTGATTCTTTATATTTCATGAATTGACAATTTATGGAGTATGGGCAAGTTATTTTAAATATTGCATTATATATTTCAGTTTGGGTTTCTCTGATGATTCCTCATGTTTACATTCAGGTTATGCATTTTGGAAGGGATATCATACAGAAAAAATGTCATTAAATTTCTTCTTAGAGAGTGTTTAGTTTGCTAAATGTTGCCATGGCAATGTACCAGAAAAGGACTGGCTTTTACAATAAGGATTTATTAACGTATAAGCTTATAGCTCTGAGGCCATGAAATTATCCAAATCAAGGCTTCATCAGGAGACGATTTCTCCCTGAACTGTAGTTTTGGGTAATCAGGCACATGGCAATGTTTGCTTGTCTCTCCCCTCACCTCTGGGCCTTGCTGCTTTCAACTTCTAGCTTCAGTGGCTTCCTCTTACCTTCTGTGTTCCACTGAGTTCAACTTCTGCCTCCTAGGGACCTCTTTCTCAGATTCTAGGAGTTTCTCTCTGTTTTTGCACCTTGGCCAATTTCAGTTTATAAAGCACTCCAGTAAGAAGATTAAGATCCACCCTGGGCTATGCCTTACTAGAGAAATCCAATTAAATGGCTCTTAAATGAATTTAATCTATTAAAATGTTCACAATGGGTTCACACCCATATGGCTGGACCAATTTAAGAAAATAATTTTCTGGTGTCTACAAATGACTCAAACTAACACAGAGTATCGTAACAGGAGAAACATATTGTTGATTAGCCCAGGTACTTGGCATGTTAACTTTGATCATTTGATTAAGGTAGTATGGTGATTTGGAGGTATGTAACCCCCCAAAAATAAAAAAACATGTTCTTAAACTTAATCCATTCCTGTTGGTGTGAACTCATTGTAAGTAAGACTATTGATAAGGTTTCTTCAGTTAGATGTGGCGCAAATCAATCAGGGTGGGTCTTTACTCTGTTATTGGAGTCATTTTTGAGCAGAATGAAATTCATACAGAAAGAGAGCAAGAGAGCAAGCCATGGAAAGCAAGAGGCTGAAGGTCAGTGGAAATTGGAAATGATGAGAGAGGCCAGAATAGGCTGCCATGTGCATTGTTATGTGACAGAAGATCCAAAGAACAAAGATCAGTGACAGCCAGGCCTAGAATAATAGTTCTTTGGAAAGAAAGCATTGCTTTTGTGATGCCTTGATATGGACATCTCTTAGCCTCAAAACCATGACCTAATGAATTCCCGTTGTTTAAATGAACCCATTGCATGGTATTTTCTTGAGAAGCCAAGGAAACCAAAACAGATTTTAGTACCAGAGAAGTGGGGTGCTGATATTGCAAATACCTACAAATGTGGAAATAGCTTTGAGATTGATTTGTTAATGAGTAGAGCCTAGAAGATAAGAAAAGGCTTAGATTGCTTTGAAGAGATTGTTGGTAGAAACAGGAATGCTAAAGGTAGGAGGGAAGAACTTTAAAGTGATGAACTTGGAAATTCAGCTGAGGGGATTTCCAGGCTAACTGTGGAAGATGCAGCCTAGTTTATTCTGGCTGCATCTTATTTATATTTATATTATTTATATTATATTATAAATATAAAAATAATATATTATTTATATTATAAAATTTGAGAGGAAAGTGATAAGCTGAAAACTGAGTTCTTAAGAACAAAGTGATCAGAAATTGATAGTTTAGAAAATTCTATTTGGAGCCTGTCTAGATAGTGTGTGCTGAGACTAGTGCCAGAAACAACTCTATCAGAGACCTCCCTGAGCTTCTGGAAAGTGAGCCCCCACAGAATAGGGCTCCATGTGTGAATTTAACTGAACATGGGATGAGTCAGCTGTTTCAGAGGAAGTCATGTACAGAAATGCAGTTAGGCAGGGAAAATGTGTGGAAAGTATTTCTGCTTGATGGTCTGGATACCTATGAACTTCAAGCAAAATAGACAAAGTTTTGTAAAATTTATATGAGAAGAAAAATTGCCAGCCTGAACTGAAAGTGACAGAAAAGGGACAAATTGAAGGAAGGATGACTTCCAGGGCAGAACCATGAAAATGAGGTCAAGAAATATCTTCAGGCCAAGATAGCAGGCCCATATATCTGTTTGGAAAAGTTGGGCCCACCCCTGTGCTTGAAAAGTGCAGGTCATCTGCCCAGGTGCTTGGAGGGAGCAGGCCTTCTGCCTCATTGTTTAGGGAAAATGTTGCTTCCCTCATGCTGAGAAAGAGTGAGGCCTTTGAGTTTTCTGAGACCTGTCTCTCATCCTGATATTTGTAGGGGTTGGACCCTTCATACCAGTGTTCAGGGACAGCAGAGTCACTGAGTAAGCACTTGGAAGGGATGGAGTTGCTGCTTCATGAGACCTGGAGGACAAAATATTCATCTGTAGATGAATCTCAGACCTTGAAATATAATGGAATTTGCTCTGTTGTGTTTTGTAATTGTTTGGGACCCATGACTCCCAGTTTCCTTTCAATTTCTCTCTAATGAAATGGGAATGTTTACCTTATGGCTGTCTTTCCATTGTATATTGGAAACAGATAACTTGTTTTCTAGATTTGATAGGTCAACAGACAGAGGGGAATTGTATCCCAGGATAGATTAAACTCATAACTGATTTTGATGAGATTTTGAATTTAGCATTGATTTGGAATTTACTTAAGGCATTTGGCATATTGTGATGGAATGAATGTATTTTGTATGTGCAAAGAACATGCATTTGGGGGTATGGAGAGTGGACTAGGGTGGTTTGAAGCTATGCAGGTACTTCAGAAAAACATCTTCTTAAAATTAATCCATTCCTGTGAGTGTGAACCCATTGTAAATAGGGTCTTACTTTATATATTTGCTCTATTTTTCAATAAATTACTATATTAATCATTTCTGATTATATTTACTATTTCCATTCTGCAAAATTCTCTGAGTTTATTCTGCTCTTTCTTCTCCAGCTTCTTGAGATCAAATTATAATTCATGTCTTTTCATTTTTCCTGTTATCTAATAATTGCATGTAAAGCTATAAACTTTCATCTAGGAATTCCTTTAGCTAATCCAATATATTTTAATATTCTTTTGTTTTTATTATCTTACCATTAAAAATATTTTCTAATGCCTATGTGATTTCTTCTTTATCCCTGGGCTATTTTGAACTATTCTGTTTAATTTGTAAATAGTTGGAAAATGCTTAGTTATATTTTTGTTATAATTTCTAGATGAATTCCATTATTATCAGACATATATTCTCTATGATTTAAGTCATTTGAAATGTATTGAAACTTGTTTTATGGCTGGACATATTGTCTGTTTTGCTCAATGTCCCATGACCACTTTGAGATAAATAAAATTATCCCATATATTCTTTATCTTCTCCCCTCTTGTGTTAGTCAGCCAAAGGGGTGCTGATGCAAAATACCAGAAATCTGTTGGATTTTATGAAGAGTATTTATTTGGGGTAAAAGCTTACAGTTACCAGGCCATAAAGTGTAAGTTACTTCTCTTACCAAAGTCTGTTGACATGTGTTGAAGCAAGATGGCTGCTGACATCTGCAAGGGTACAGGCTTCCTCTTTCTCTTAAGGGTCCCAGGTCCCAGCTTCTTCCAATAGCAACTATAGACTGGGATAAGTCTCATCTCTCTCTCAGAGCTTATTTCTCTCTGGGCTCAGCCGATCTGCTCCCTCCACAAGGCCAGCTGGAGACTATCAGGCAAATGGCTTGTCTCTCTTCCCAGGGCCTCTGTTGTGTCTAATGGAGTCTTCTCTCCTTCCTCACATATCTGTTTCTCTGTGTTTTTACTTCCCAGGCCTCTAATATCAAAACACCAGCATCAAAACTCTAATTAACTCCTCTGCCCTGTCATTGTCTCTGTGAGTCCCTGCCCACCAAGGGGGCAGGGACTCAACATCCTACTGATGTGGCCCAATCAAAGCCTTAATCAATACTTAATCAAGTAAAAGTGAAATATTTGAAGATAATACAATCTAATATGCCCAGAGGAGCAGACCAGTTTACAAACATAATCCAATATCTATTTTTGGAATTCATAAATAATACCAAACTGCTCCAGCTCTCATTCTTCTGTTTTATTTTATTGGTATAATAAAGGGTTTCAGTTTCATATTACAATTACCCTGCACTTTATTCTACTGTATATACCCTCTTGTTTGAGAACTATTTTATGGTTTTCTTCTTTCATTTTTATAATCAGATTTTATGCTAAGAGATTATTGCATTAGAACTTTTATTGCAATATTAATAATGCACCCTTTTCTAATAATGTCTTAAAGTGAAATCCCAAAGGGAAATTTATAAATACAATGTATTCTAATTTTTAAATATTTATTGTTAAAATATTATCAAGTAACATGTGAAATTGTCAATTTAAATAAATTTTATCACCATTTGCTAATAAAATTGTATGAAATTTTTTTTTTGTAATTTTAAACAAGGCTTTTTTAATGCAAATGAGACACATTTATATGACTTTTGGCAATAGTGATTTATTATAGTGGTACACAGAGAAATTAGAAAACCATCTAAGCATTTCTACAGAACTATATTTTCATTGCTATCAAGACCAACAGATTTATGGAGAATGGGGACATGCCACGGCATCATTCATGATACATCCTGAACTCTAATTAAGATTATTTGGGACTGATAATAAAAAAGAGATGAATTAAATGTGACTTTAACAAGTTAGAGGTTTTCTTTTTTTTTCCTTCCTCTCTTCAGAGGTTATCTGAAGTTGGTTCCAAACATTTGAGGATACTGGGTCCTACTGCTCAGTAATGATTCATTCAAGGCTTCCACACTTGTGGTCTGCTCATGATCACAGGTAGCTTTAGATTTCCAGACAACTTGTCAGAATTCTAGAAAGCATAAAGGAGAAGGGCCGAAGGGAGATTGAATTCTGCTTGAATCATCCCAGTTCCTACATGTCCCCTGAAATGACTTAAATTCAATCTTATTGGGCACCCAAATTTTCAAAAGATATTGGGAAATCTAATTATGTAACTATTGGCCTCTTGCCTTCCTTGAAAATATAAGGTTGATTACTAAGATACAATGCAAGAAAAATGGCAAGAAGGCAACCAGAACTCTACAGTATCTGCTACTCTTCCTTCGCTTAATGTATATTTCCAAGTGAGGAAATTTTCTTTCTCCCGTCCAAGGTGATTCACTGAAATTTTATGCAAAAGTAACAGTTGGTGTTACTTCCCCCAGAAAGATCTTTAGAGTGTGATAAAGACTTAGGATTCATGGACTACTTTAAGTTATTCCTTTAAATGTTTCAATTTCCTTTTAATTTACAATACAGGTTTTACTTATTTACCTGTCTGAAACGTTCTTATTGCTGGAGGAGTAACACTGCTCTTTCTGCATTTGATTCAAACTTTCAATGACATTATGATGAACTTTCATCATTCTTAAAAATGAGTTTAAAGGTGATCTTTAAAAGTATAGTTTCAATTTACATACACATTACATTTGCCTGTTTTGAAGGTCATGATTTCACAAAGACATTTTTACATATTTAAATTTTGTCCAGATTGGACTCTTCCCATTTGATGAGTTGATCTCAATGCCTTTATGATTTACTCCCCAGATTACATGGACCTGTAAATTATGTTCTACATAGGTGAATATTCTTATGATATCTCTGGAGATACAGAATCTACTCACAGAATTATGACCAAGATCCCAGTGAATTTAATTAAAGAAGAATCACCCTTGGAGATGTACCAATTGAATGACTCAAAAATATGTGCTGTAGTTCAAATGCACATACATTTCCACAGATGTTAGACTTTACCACAGAATGTGTATGAATATTTACATTTCTGTTTTTTTAGGAACTGAAATGATGGAGTCAAAAGCATTATAAAATATGGACATGAAGTCATTCTCCATCCTTCAGGCAAACCAAAATTCAATTATGCTGTATGCAGTCAGGCCAGCAAATGAGAATCAAAATGTCATTTCACAATTTCACTTTGCAAACATAAACTGCAAAATGTTTATTTATGTAATGCACAATTTTGAGTTTTTTAACCTGATAATGTTGATTTAACATCTGTTTGTTTTGGGGACAAATTCTGCCAACACTGGGAATTTTGAGTCGCTTTGTTTACAATCAGGATTCAGACTTCTTTAGGTTAAACAGCATTCTTGATATTCATATCAAAAATTCCCTTATTTAAAAGGTAACTGTTTTCTGAATCACTGAGATGACAAAAACTTACTGCAAGCATAGAAAGAGTTGTCACACAGGAACATTTCAAGTTCTAGCGATGGTGCATGTAATACCTTGCTCTCTGTGTCTACAGAGATGTCATCACTGCATGAAACTGTTATCTTTTATTTCACAGAAGAAGGCACCACAATACAGAAGTTGGATTGGATCTCATTATACAGGTAACCCACGAAGTATATTTATACATAAGAATTGGAACTAGACTTTACATTTTGCAAGGGTACATTGATGGTATTATTTGGCAAGTCATAGTCATAGTCATTTAAAAGTTCTCTTTAGTGATTCTGATAATAAACATTATTAGGGATCCTTTGTAATTGATTTGGGAATTGACTCATTTCTATAATGCCCTTTTGGATATTTTCATATTATGAAGATCCAGAGTGAATTTACTTTCTCTAACATCAGCATTCTTAGGAAGCTAACTTTTAAGTGTAACTATATGGAGTATATTTTAATAGGCAGATATTTATAAATCTCATGATGAGTTCAATCAAAGTAAGCCTCATTTTTCATTAATAAACAGGATTGTGTAGCATACATATAACTTGAATGAGTGACTTTCAGGATCCAAGGTTATACTTATATAAGGAAGCTGTTATTTCAATTCATAGGAATGATGATTAGAGAAAAAAATTGCTGGTATAGGAAATGGAGGAGATAATTACAGGATCTTATTCTTAATAGTGATAAAGAGGATGGGATCTAGTGCACAAAGAACTTGTTCATGGCTAGGAAGACAAACAATCCAGCTATTGTGAAGAGGAGATAGGGCAGAATATATAAGGTCAGATATTGAAATAATTGTCAATACAAACTTAAGAAAGTAACTAGGTATCATTAGTAGGGTTATTTTAAGAGTTGTAAAGCTGGCACAAATAACATTTATAATATATATTTTTGTTGTTATGAAGTGTTTTATTTGATTTTTTTCTTGGATTGTCCCTTTCATCGTGTTCATCCTTTGACATACATCACCTACGCTTACCCATCACCAAACTAGTGTAATCCATGTTTACAACCAAAACTATATCCTTTATCCTTACATATTTTGCTCGTGCTCATAAACATTTATAAGCTGATGCATTTATGGCATTTTTTAAAATAACATTGTATTATACATAGTTTTGTGCATATTTCTTTCTTACTGAACAGTACCTTTTGGGAATTTCTCTAACAGTACAGGTATAGCTTTAATGCATTCTTTGAAATGGTAATATTCCATTTAATAGATGTTTTAATCTTGTCAACCATTTCAATATTAACTACCATTCACTTTTTTGTTGTTGTTTTTGTTAATGTCATTATACATATATCCTTATGTACTGGTGCTTTAATTTCTATGGGATAGATTCTAAAAAGTGTAGTTTTGGGGATGAATGGTACATGTATTTTTATTTTTATGCTATATTACATTCCAAAAAATCACAACATTTATATTTTTACTAACAATGTAAGAGAATGCCTGTTTCTCTACATTTATTCCAGTCATTGAAATTACCATTTATTAAGTTTGTTATTCCGAAAATGTGATATGTATATATATATTTTTTTGCATTTTGCTATTTATAGATGCATTTCAGCATCCTATCATGTTTGTTGGCCATTTGGTTAAACTCTTATTTTAATCACTTATCTATATCCCTTGTAACTTTTTGCTTTGTTTTTGTTTTATTCACTAACTTGTTAGATAGAACTCTTTGTATGTTTTAGAAATTAACATTGTCCTCTGAAATATAAATATTTTCTCCAAAGTGATTTTGTTTATTGACTTTGTTTATTGTATGTTTTCCTAAAATCCTTGAAAATCTTGAAATTAAGTACATCTATTTGAAATTTAAATTGTTTAAGAGATTCTTCCACATCTAGATTGTAGGAAGGCATCATTTTTTCAACTTGACAGAAAATATAAAGTAAACACTGCTTTATTTTTATAGTAAATCTTAAATCCTTTTTATATTTTTGCATGTGGTATTATTTATACGTACAATTTTATTTTCTTCTAGATGGAAAATAAGTTTTAGGAACCCCATTTATTTAATAATCTATCCTTTTCCCACATATGTTTCTATTTACTTATGTGTGTGTGTTGTGTGCATGTGTATGTCTGATAGCCTATAAAATCACTGATGTTAGGGATCTTTTTTTTTTTTATATCAGCCTTGTATTCTTATATTCTCACACAGTGCTAGAACATAATAAATAATATTTACTACTTGTTGGATGAAAAAATTATCTTAAAATTTCACAGTCACTAGTCATAATTATATTTTTATATAGATTTGTCCCTGATTTGTGAAATAAGGATACACAGAAAGATATATGGAACAAAGGAATGCTGTGACTGAATTTGTCCCCTTGGGACTAACTCAGAGCTTCCAAGGTCAAAAAATATTGTTTGTTGTGTTCTTGTTCATCTACATTGTGACAATGGTGGGCAACCTACTAATTGTTGTGACTGCGGTGGTCACCTCAACCCTGGATGCCCCCATGTTCTTTTTTCTTGGGTACTTAGCATTCACAGATGATGTTTATTCTACAATAGTTACCCGAAATATGATTATAGACTTACTCTATGAGAAGAAAACCATTTACTTCCAAGCTTGTATGACTTAGCTTTTTATAGGACATTTATTTGGTGGTGCTGGGATTTTACTGCTGGTGGTCATGGCCTATGACAGCTAGTGGCCATATGCAAACCTTTGCATTATATGATAACCATAACCCAACGGACATGTGTTCTACTGCTCCTGTTGGCTTAGGTTGGAGGTTTTGTGCATGCTGAAGTTCAGCTTCTCTTGGTTTATGGCCTTCCCTTCTGTGGTCCTAATGTCATCAACCACTTCATCTGTGCCATGCCCTTGTTATTAAAATTTGCCTGCACTGACACCGACATCATTGGTCTCAGCATGGTTGCCAATGATTGGGCAATCTGTGTGGTCATCTTCATGCTTTTACTTATCTCCTATGGGGTCATTGTGCACTCCCTGAAGAAACTTAGTCAGGAAGGGAGGCACAAAGCCTTATCTACCTGTGGTTCTCACCTCACTGCAGTGGTCTTATTCTTTGTCCCCTGCATTTTTATGTATGTGAGACCTCCTTCCACCTTACCCATGGATAAATCTGTGACTGTGTTTTACACTGTTTTTACCCCTATGTTGAATCCCTTAATCTATACCCTGAGAAATGCAGAGATGAAGAATGCCATGAAGAATCTCTGGACCAGAAAAAAAATGAGGTGGCAGAGAAATGCATCACCTATTTCCATTGAAGAGTTGCTCTTTCAGGAAATCCATGTGTGATTACATAACTTTAGTAGCTTTCACTTCAGGTTTAAGATTTTATGCAGGATGAAAAATATTCATTATATGTCAATACTTCCAGTGATGAGTTTTGTTAAAAATATATTTTTGATATTTTCAAGATTTCTTAGGGAAATATATGTACATTTTTATATGACATTGCTCTGTCATATAATTGCTCGGTAGATTTATGTTCTAAGTGATGACTTATGCTATATTTAATACTGTAAATTTATTTTACTTAATGGAAGATGTTATCATGTCTCTTTTTAAAATAAAATTAATCATTTTATTTAATCTTTTTTTTTTCAGAAATAATAATGTTCATTACAGATTTTGGAAAAATAAAGAAAGAAATAAGACAAAAATGTTCTTGACTCCACCCCACATAATGACAACTATCAAAATTCTTATTTTTATATATACAAGATACTTTAAATGTATAGTTTTGTTCTTATTGTATAACAGGGAAAGGTTGAAGGGAAATGATGCTTCAGATTCATATGGTGGTTAAATATACAAAAATAATTTGAATGAACTAGTCAGATATTCAGTAAAATGACTAAATTTTACTCATTTTTTCCAACTGGGAAATCATATTACCTTCTCAAGTGGATCAGTTTTGTTTGGTGTTTGCATTAGTCAGCCAAAGGGGTGCTAATGTGAAATACCAAAAATGGGTTGGTCTTTATAAAGGGTATTTATTTGGAGTAGAAGTCCACAGTTACCAGGCCATAAAGCATAAGTTTCTTCCCTCACCAAAGTCCATTGTCACGTATTAGAGCAAGACAGCTTGCCAACATTTTCCACGGTTTAGGCTTCTTGGGTTCCTCTCTTCCTGGGGCTGTGTTTCTCTCTGGGCTCAGTGCCTCTGTTTCCTTCACAAGGTCAGCTGTAGACTATGAGGCTCCCTAGGCTTTGCTTCTCTCCTCAAGGCCAGCTGTAAACTTTCAGCGAATGGCTTGTCTCTATCCTGGGGACTTCTCTCCAACATCAAGACTCCAACATCAGAACTGCTACTCAAAACTGTTGCTACTCTGTTCTTTGTGATGCCTTTTATATTTTCTTCCCCCACCCCTAAGGGGTGGGGCTCAATGCCCTACTGGCATGGCCCAGTCAATGCCCTAATCATAATTCAATCATGCCCAGATTAGCATATCAGTTTACAAGCATGATTCAATTATATTTTTGGGATTCATAATTACATCAAACTGCCCAACTGCAACAGTGTTGTTTTAATGGAAATAATTTATTAATCTTCCCTGATAGTTTAAAATATCTGATAATTCCTCTGCTGAATTTCAGTGTCACTTTCTTCTTTTTACTTATAGTGCTTAGTGACCTTCTAATAGAGATCCAGACCTTGTCTTGATTGATTTCTTATGTTGAACCATCCTTGCATACCACACATGAAACGCATTTGGCCATGGTATATAATTCATTTGATGTGTTGATGAATTTGATTAGCAAGTATTTTGTTGAAGATTTTAGCATCTAAGTTCATTAGAAAGATTGATGTGTACTTTTTCTTTTCTTGTGGCATCTTTATGTGGCTTCGGTACTGGGGTGATGTTGGCATCATAGCATGAGTTAAGTAATGTTCCCTCCACTTCTATTTTTTGGAAGTGTTTAAACAAGACTGGTATTATTTCCTTCCAGAATGATTAGTAGAATTCACCTGTGAAATCATCTGGTTGTGAGGCCCTGTCTTTCATATGTAAAATTAGCACAATCCATAACGTATGAACTTCAATATAGAATGCAGGAATTGACATTAGATAATTTTGGATGATATCATCCTCAAGAAAGATGCTGACAATATATGCTGTTTCCATTCTCACCTGCCTCATCAATGTAATGCAGGTTACCTGGTAATAAAGAGGCCAGAATACATTGTTCCATTTGACAGAAAAACCATAAAATCTTTGTGACAATTCCTCTCTTTAAATCAGGCTTTAAAGAAAATATTACCTGCCCCTAATATGGTGGGAAATATGTGGTTAAACAAACTCATTGTTCCTGCCCATTCTATTAGTCTGGTTTCATGAGGAGCTAGAACTAGAGGAATGAGTACTTTTCACTGGTAAAACACATTGTATCAATAATTTTGAATCCTGATTTTTTATCCTTATTTTTGGTAAATACCAATTGCTTTTATGATCTAAAATTCTGCTTAATCATAACACTATTCATGAAAAAATATCAAGTGTATGGTTATAACAAAGTTAATTAACTTAGTCCTCCACTTTTGGATATTTAGTTAATTTTCAAATTTATATACTAATATCTAGTGTTTTGTCTGTAAGTTCCCTAAAGGCAGGGGAAATTATTTAATAGTCTGTGTCCTCTGTTCCTTACAAAATGGCATATAGGATCCACTCCATAAAGTTTGTTAATTGCTTGTATCCTTTCTTCTTCTGTTGGAGTCAGAATTTTTACTGATGACTTTTTATGAACACTTTCTATATTAAAGATATATATCACTTTAATATGATATGTGTTGTAAACAGTTACTTTAAGTTATCTATGTTATAATCATGATTCTTTTATAATAGATGTTATATTTTAACATTCTTTTACATTTTTATTTCTTCTATCATAGCACACTTGGAATGTTCCATTTTCCTTAGTGATTTTATACATTTTGACCTCTTCATTTTTCTAATAACTTTTCAAAAATAATATTTTTCAACCCATTTAGAATTTATTTTTGTTTCCATTGAGCAAATATTTGTTTATTCTCCCTAACCAGATAAAATAATTTACTAATTATTAATTATGTTCAGGAAATTTTAAAGTGTCATGTTTCATATATCTAGAAGATTCAATCATTTCTTATGTTTCTTAAATTTTAGGGAGGTTTATTCCTCTACTACCCATATATCACTGTAGTCATTAATATTTTTAATGTGTATTTATACCTGTTAAGACTAGATTATCTCCTTTAATTACTCATCATTTTCAACATTTTTCTTGTATTACTTAAATGTTGATTCTTTCTGATAAATTATAGGGTCATTTTTTTAAGCATCGCATAAAAACTTATTTAGAATTTTACTACTGTACATATTGATTTTGAGGAAACTGTCATGCTGCAATGTCTAGTTTCCCCTTTTGGAATGAGATGTGTTAGAAAGGCTTGATTTATAGTCTCAGTACATATTTGCAATCATCATTGTAAAACACATGAGTCTGTATCTGATCACTTATGAGCCTATATCCAGCCACACATTTGTTTTTATCTGACCTTACATATAATTATAAAAATTTACACTCCCACCAAGGACATATGAGAGTTCTAGTTGCTCCACATCCTCATTAACATTTGGATTATATGACTTTAATTTTATCTATGTTACTGTTCGTGAGGTATATCACATCATGGTTTTAATTTACATTTCCCAGAAAAGTAAACATGTTGAGGGCTTCATGTCTATGTGTTTCTTGGTTATTCTTCATTTGCCTGTTTAAGTTTTCAGATCATTCAAATAGTAATAAATGGCTTGTTTTGATTTGTAAGAATTCTTTATGTATTCTTGATACAAGTCTTTTTTAAGATCTACTTATTGCCAATATTCCCAATCTATGACTTGCTTTTCATAACATTAACAGTTAGTTTTGATAAGTCAAAAGTTTTTATTTTGATGAATTACAATTTATCAATTTTTAATTTTTGTTTTCTAGGAAATCTTTGTAAACTTAAGTTCACAAGAGTATTTTTTATGTTTTCCTCTGGAAGCTTTATAGCATTATTACTTAGTACTTTAAGGTCCATGATTATTCATTTTTTAAAAGAAGGTACTGGGGATTGAACATGGGACCTCATACATGCAAAGCAGGCAATCAACTACTGAGCTACACCTGCTCTGCCCATGATTATTCTTGAATTATTTCTTGTATATTATGTGAAGTTAGAATTGTAAGTCACTTTTTTCCATATGAATATCCTGTTCTTCCAGCACTGTTCTTTAGAAGATTTTTCTTTCCCTATTTAATTACATTGGAAACATTGTTGAAAATAGATTAACATATTATAGGCATGGCTTTATTTGTAGACTCTGTATTCTATTTTAGTCATCTATTTGTCTAAACTTATATTAGTACCACAAAACCTTGTTTAGTGTAGCTGTACAGTAAACCTTAAAATCTTGTGATGTGACCGTACAACCTTCTTTTCAGATTAGTTTAGCAGTTATAGAACTCTTTCATTTTAATACAATTTTAGAATCTGATTACTCATTTCTCCTGTTCAGTTATGGATTCATGTATAACAAAGAGTCCTAAAATTTAGTGGCTGAAACAAGATGCATTGTATTAGATCTCGTGATTTCTTTGAGTTAGCAATTTAAACAGAACTTCACTAGACAGTTCTTCTGCTCCATGTGGCATGGCCTAAGGTCCCTCTCTGGTTTTCAGCTAATGACTGGGGTTTTATGGAAGGTCCAAGAAAAGTTTACTCATATGAATAGTTAGTACCTTGTTGATATGGTTAGAAGTTTGGGTTCTGTTGGTTCCCTCTTCCTGTCCATGAAAATACAGGGCATATAGGTAAGGTCTTTCCAGCAAGTTTATCAGATTTCTAAAATGGCATCTCAGGACTGAGATGAAGAAGGCAAACACTGCCATGCTGTTTAATAGACACTCCTAGAATTCATCCAGCATCACATTATCATATTCTATTAAGTAAAGCAACCATAGATTCAAAAGGTAGAGAAATTGACAGCATATCTTGATTGAGGAGTGGTAGAGTGACATGGAAAATAACATGAGTGGAGATCCTATTGTATCAACTTTAGAAAATACCATCTGT
>JAQZBX010033343.1:0-25427 GCA_029593785.1 Cabassous unicinctus | reverse complement strand
TTTATTTATCCACCCCCCCCTTGCTGCTTGTGCTGCTGTGTCCATTCGCTGCGTGTCTTCTCTGTGTCTGCTTATCTCCCCCTTGCTGTGAGGTCTTGCCGCATCAGCCCACAGTGCCGCGCGAGCCGGCTTGCCCTCACAAGGAGGCGCCGGGAAGCGAACCCGGGGCCTCTCATATGGTAAACGGGTGCTCTATTCATTGCGCCACACCCGCTTCCTGCCGTGAGGTTGCTGCATCAGCCCACCGCACCGCTCAGGCCGGCGTGCCCTCACAAGGAGGCCTCGGGAGGCGAACCCGGGCCTCCCATATGGTAAACAGGGGCTCTATCCACTGAGCCACACCCGCTTCCCTGCTTGTCTCCCTTTGTTACGTCATCTTGCTGCGCCAGCTCACCACACCATGCGGGCCATCATCTCACCACGCCGTGCGGGCCAGCTTGCCTTCACCAGGAAGGCCCGGAAATCGAACCCAGGGCCTCCCATATGGTAAATGGGAGCCCAACCACTTGAGCCATATCTGCTTCCCCCTAGGATGGTTTTAATTCTCTTACTGGAGCCCTTTATAAACAGAGGAATAAAAGCCTCAGGCACAGGAAAAAAGCCACTGTGACAAAGCGAAGCTTCCAGAAGTTGAAGCTAATGAAGCCGGGAGAGAGAAAAGCCACAGATGGAGTACATCGAAGCAGAACTAGCAACAAGGCCTAGAGGAGAGGGAGAGAGGAGCCGATGCCGCCATTTTGCCCTGCCATGTGCCTGCTTGCCCATAGCTGAGCTCAGGAACAAAGCAAGCCTGGAGAAGGCAGAGACTGGCAGAGCCGCCAGTGTGCCTTGCCACATGGCAGAAGTCCGGGATCACCAGCAGCCAACCTTCGAGGAGAGAGCTTTGTCTGATGCCTTGATCTGGATATTTTTCCCAGCCTCAGAACTGTAAGCTTTTAACCTAATAAATTCCCATTGTAAAAGCCTTCGCATTTCTGGTATAGTAAACATTGCAAACTAAAACATTGTGAAATCAACAGATGTAAGTTTGAACCCTAACTCTACCACCAGAGCAAACATTTTTACTGCTTTGTGCCTCAGTTTCTCCACCTATGAAATGGGCCTCTTGTTATGAGAATTCAGAGAGGTGGTGCATAGAGCAGGGGGTGGGGGGGGCGACCTTGGCACAGCACTGGGGACTTAGCAAGGCCCGAGCGAGGGGCCTGCTCGTCTGGCAGCCCACAGTCCTCCTGTCAGAGGATTAAAGGAAGCAAGCAGGGCCACACTGGGTCTTGAGGGTAAACCGTCAGGTTCTGGGGTCGCACTGCCTGGGCTGGAATATCCACTCTATCTCCTGCTAACTGATCTCAGGTAAGCAGTGTCACTACCCTGAACCTCAGTTTTCCTCTCTCTGAAATGGGTATAATAATAGCACCTAAACGAATTTTTCAGCATCTCTATATGGACTGGTAAGCAGCCATAAAAAAAAAAAAAAAAATGAGGCACGGGTACGGTGTTTTCTTTGGGGTGATAAAAATGTTTGGGAACTTACAATGTAGTGAATGTGCCAAATACCACTGAGTTGTATACTATAAAATGGT
This sequence comes from Cabassous unicinctus, assembly GCA_029593785.1. Lineage (NCBI taxonomy): Eukaryota > Metazoa > Chordata > Mammalia > Cingulata > Chlamyphoridae > Cabassous > Cabassous unicinctus. The sequence goes on along the minus strand of JAQZBX010033343.1, from coordinate 23,847 downwards.
TCATTTTGTGTTGTGTGAATTTCACTTCAATAGAAACATTTTTAAGATGAATTACTGTATAAAAAAATGAATGAGGCACCATTATGCAAGTTCACCAGGATAATTTGTTGATGTAGTAAGTGAGCAAAGCAAGGCGATGGCTAGTCTGTATGATATGCTGTCACTTGTGTAGCCAGAAGGGGGGAAGGACATACACCTCCCCACATATTTGCTTTTAGGTGCTAGAAGTATCACAAGAAACACAGGGTAGCAGTGGAGGCAGAGAGAAGTGGTCAGATTGTGGGCATATTTCAAAGGTAGAACTGACCGGATTTCCGATGGATTGGATGTAGGATATGAGGGAAAGAGAACAGACAAGGACACCTCCAAGGTTTCAGGCTGGGAATGGAGTAGCCATTGACTAAGAAGAGGAAGCAGGATTGGAGGGCAAAGGATTCAAAGTTTCAATTCTGAATATGTGCTTATAATTATTATTATTATTATTATTATTGTATTTTGAGGGTCTTATTCATTAACTCCTTAGGTGTCGGGTACTGGAAGCTTAGCAGGGATTTGCTATCTGCCGAGAGTGGGGCCCAGGCTCCCCCGGACCCCATTAACTCACATAACACCTTGTACCCACCTGTCTTAAAAACCTTTCCTCCTCCTACACAAACTAGTCCTGCTTCTGGACCCAGCTCCTGTCGCCACATCTGCCTCTCCAGATGGCCCCGGTGTCCGAGGCCACCCCCCTGCCCGCCTGGGGTCTCTCACCTGGCTCTGAGCTTCACTGCACAGACCTTATCAGCTTTCTCTGCACATGTGTGAGTCTCCCAGGAAGACTGCAGCCTCCATGAGAACAGTTTTTGAGAACATTTATTGATCCATCGTTCATTTAAGAAATATTTAGTGAGCACAATGGGCAAGGCCACTGGGATTTAAAGGGGAACAAGCCACACTGCGCCCCAGCCCTCAAGGGGTCCCTTCTGGAGACCTTGCAGGAATTGGCCCATGAATCCAGTAATGAAACAGCCCTGGCCTGGCTGCTGGGAGCTGTGCCAAGCACTTCACATGAACGAGCCTGTGTCACACTCACAAGTGCCCCGGAGATGTTTGCTACGATTGCTCCCACTTTACAGACGATACTGAGGCTCAGAGAGGTGAATCACTACTTGCCTGAGATCACACAGACAGGAAGTCGTGGTCTGTGACCCCAGAGCAAGAGCACCTCAACGCTCTGCTGAATGTGAGGCCCTCTGGGTACCCTCTGGGTACCCTCTGGGTGCTGGGAGTCCAGGGGCCTAGAGACTTCGAGACCCACATCCCCGGGCAGTCTCCAAACAGGGATTCATCTCCAGGCCCACTCCTTGCTGGGCGTCCCACGCAGGAATGTGCCGGGGCCTCCCCTGAGCCAGCCTCCAGTGATGGCGGCTGCCTCCCACCTGGCAGCCGAGCAGGCAGGCAGGCGCCCAGATGTTGTTTATTTCCCTTGGTTAGAGGCGACATGCGCCTCCCACTGCCGGGCAGGGATCGGAGGATGCGCTGCCCAGCGCTCTCTGCGTGCACCACGCACGTACACACGTGTAGTTCTGGATCCTTCTAAGGATAGAGCAGGGCCTGAACCTCCTCAGGCTGCACTGCCTTGTGGCTGGGGGTTGCAGTGGTCTCTTTCTCTCCTTCCTCATCCTTCTTACCCCCAGGGAGTCCTTCAGGACAGCTTTATTGAATCCTTCATCCACCATGACACACGATGTTCTCATGCAAGACACACTTCCCTGGGCACACCCCAATTATAAAGAAACTCTATCCCCAAAAGTGTTGGCTTCAAAATAAAAAGCTCCGCACTGATGGCCCAAGCAACCCCAGGATCACAAACCCCAACTGAGGCAGGGCAGGTGGTGGAAGTAGTAGTCACGGCAGCTGATCTTATTGAGCTCCTCTTGAGTGTCAGGCCCTGTCCAGGTCCTCTCAACATACCTGTGAGGTCGGCCAGGGGAAACGGAAGCTCAAAGAGCTTAAGGCACTAGCTCAAGGTCACAGAAGCACAGGTAAGGGCCAGAGCTGGGATTTGAACCCAAGCAGTCTAGCTCCAGAGCCTAGACTCCCAACCCTACACCGTAACAGTGGTTCTCAAAGTGTGGTCCCCAGACTAGCAGCAGCAACGTCATCTGGAAACCTGTTAGCAATGCACATCCACAGGCCCAGCCCCAGACCTACTGAATTAGCAGCTCTAGATGTGGGGTCCAGCAGCCAGTGTTTTAACAACCCTCCAGGTGAATGTGATGCATGCCCCAGTTTGAGAACCACTGCTCTATACCATCTTCTAATATGAATGAGTGAAGTGGGTGTAAGATAAACTGCAGCTCAAGGATGATAATATATGGCAGCTGGCCTTTGCTGTCCATTGCAGGGATGCTAGGGAGTGGTGGGGGGTGTGGCAAGCTGGGGAGCACATGCTCCATAGCCGTAATGCCAGCTAATTGATGCTCTGTGTAGAAGCAAGCTCAGTGTTGCCAGATGTTCTGACTTCTTCCAGAGAAGCCCAATTTCCAACTTTTTATGTGAAATCTCCTGGTTTTTGAATGTTGGCAATCTATCCAAATTAGTTTAAAAAAAAAAAAGTGTGGGGCTGGAGTTCTTGGCTTGGGTATTGATGATTTTTCAGTGACACTCACGGGTAGACTGCTGAAGATATGAGCTTGTCTGGGAAAACGTGTCATATTCTAGACACCCTATGCCTTTTGACTCCCTCCAGGAAAGCTCTGGAAAGTGAAGGTGGGTGGGAGGCATGATGTTGCAGAGATGACCCTGAGTGTGCTCAAAATCCCCAAAGAGAAAAATTAGAGGGATCGCTGGCAATGTGGAGCCGCCTACTCTTTTCACAACAAGGTGCTTGGGGCCATTCTCAGGATGCAGGGCACCCTGTGTCAGGAGATCTCATTTAAAAAGCAGCTCATTCCCTACTCCCAACAGAGAGAAGGACCCTGCCCCTCGCCCAAGACCACAGCTGCCTCCTACTGCCTCCTACTGCCTCACCCCTGGGCTCTTCACATCCAGAGGGTGAAAGACCCTCCCCTGGACCCGGCTGTCCACCTTTGAGCCATGAGTGCATCTATGAAAGGGGAGGAGGGTACAAATTTGTGTGTCGTTCCTACTCACCAGAGGGAAGGGGAAGGGAACTTTCTAGGTGCCAGGCACTTGCTAGTCTGTTTGCACACATCTCCTAACAAGACTCATGGGAGTCGGAATTACGGCTACAGTTTTTGAGATGGGGAAACTGAGGCCCACAGAGATGAGAGGACTAATCCAAGGTTCACCTAATGAGTGGTGGAGCCAGGACTTGAACTCGAAATTTCTTTGAGGGTGGAAAACACATTGTCGTCCTCCACATAATAACAATAGTTCCAATTCATCAGCTCCCTGCTGTGTGCCAGCCTCTGAGCTAAGACTTTTTCATGCACCATCTCATTTAATCACAGTTACGGCGAGGTAAGTATTATTATCCCTGTTTTACAGCTGGAAAAGCTGAGCTCAAAGAGGTAAAAAAAACCTTGCCCAGGGTCACGCAACTGCCCCCAAAGCTTGTAATTGGTGAGTCCCCAATGCTGGACCTGACACAGATAGGGACTCAGTAACAAATTGTTGAATGAATGAATGAATGGATGAATGAATGAATGAATGCAAGCACCCACAGAGTTGTTATAAGCCTACATTGCTTTGTAAACTGCTAAGCCTGGCATGATTAATTCTACTTGGATGGACATCCAAGTGTCAACTCATGCCCCGGTCTCTTGGAGAAAGACGGAGTGAATCAGATGTCACTCCAAGTCTCTCCAGCTGCTGGAGCAACGTGGGGCCATACGTTTTGTGCCAACATCTATTTTGGCTGCGGGAGGATGGTCTTGATTATGGAAGCCAGTGGTTAAGGGGAATGACATGGGGTGCCATCCACTCTGGCATCCCAAGAAAACACAGGAAGGTTGCAAATCAGAGCTCCAATGCTTTTATTTTAAAAATGTGTTTCTGAGCTGAAAGATGGCAGTGATTGGAGGCCAGTCTCCAACTGAGAGGAAGAAGGAAATGAGGCTTTTCAAAATGTCCTCCCTGAAACCTCAGGGTCCCTCGGAGCATCATGTTGGTCAGGTTGAGTGGATATTGCTCAAGGCCCCTCACCCCCGCTAAATGAGAGCTGCTCCACCATGATGTTTCCTATTTGCGAGCTACCGCCATTTTGGTTGTTAGTTTGCAGAAGCAGAGCTAGCTGAAGTGATAAAGTCAGTTTAATTGGCTATGGGGTGAGCCAAGCCTTGGGAGGGCCTGGAACCTGGGCTTGGACGGGGATCAGAATCTCCCTCTGTTTTTTGAAACCGTCGTGTTTTCTTGTTGCTGCCTCTCTCTGTGCATCAGATTTGTTTATTTCTCTCTCTCTGCTTCTGTATTAGTCAGGAGTCTTTTGGTTTCAAGTGACAGAAAACCCAACCCAAAGTGGCTTGAGCAAAGAAGAGAATTTCTAGACCCCCCGGGGGTGGAACCAGGTACATGGGTGACTCCATTCGGAATCTGCCCGTATCTCCTGGCTCTGCTGCCTCTGTGTGGCTTCTGTTCTCAGGAGACTCTTCACTCACACGGCACTCACCTCCTCCCAGATCCAAAGAGAGTGGAAAGAAAACACCTGCTCACCGTTGACTTAAGCAAAAGTCCCGAGACCAGCTCTCATTGGCACACTTGCCAGAGCTCTGGCCGGCCAAGTCCGGGTTAAGTGAGCCTAGATGGGATGGCTCCACAAGAATCTCAAAGTCAGAGAGGAGGAGGGGTGGCAAAGAGAGGAGCCAGTTTTGCTGGTGCCCACCAAATCTTCTCACACATGTGCAGCAAACAAGCTGCTGTGTCCATCTGCAAATGTCCTGAGGTCAAAAAGCCAGTCCAGACCATTGTCTGTCAGCCCAGAATCAGAATTCTCAAGAGAGACAGTCTGATTAGCCCAGCCTGGATGAGCGCTTCATCCCTAGTTCAGTTCGCTATGGTCTAGGGGCCAGGGTCACGCAGTACAAGCAAATTGCTGGGGCCAGTTCCCAGGGAAAGGAGAATGTGAGCAAGGAAGACATCCCCAAAACACCCATTAAATATATTTTGGGCTTCTGTATCACATTTAATTTGATGAAGACTTGTGTATCTAAATAAAAACAAAGTTTCCCTTATTTCTCTCTCCACTCCCACATGCAGTCCATATGTAAGTCCTGTTGGCCCTACATTAAAAGTATACACACCACTAATCCAGGTTGTCAATTTCCCTCTCCAGTACTGCTTTTTCACTCCTTCATCTTAAGCCCATGACTTCCAACCACAATGTCACTTTGTGGTTGCAAGATGGCAGCTGCAGCTCCAACCATCACATCTGTGTTCCAGGCAGAAAAAAAAGAAAAGCAGAAGTGTGCCTGTGGGCAGAGTAAGCCCCTGTTAGAGGGCCTCCCAGAAGCCCCATCTGACATCTGTTTCCATCTTATTGACCAAAAGGGTGGCTGGGGAATGTGTTTCTTTTTTAAGCTTGGCACATTGTTGTCCCCAACAGTATTGGGGTTCAGTTATAAGAAAGAATATGAGACCAGGTATGGGGTTAGGCAACTGAGAGTCTCTGCCACCCCTCTTAACTCCCAGCTCTTCCCCTTACAGCAGCCCAAGTGATCAAAGACCTACAGAATCTGGTCCCTGCCTATCTCCCTAACCTCATCCCCCACCACTAGCCCTTGCTCCTTTCTGCTATTGCTGCTCCCTCTGCCTCTAATGCCCTCCCCCTGATCTCAAGGCCGGCTTCTTCCTACCCTGCAGGTTTCAGAGTAAATGTTACCTCCTCTGAGAGGCCTTCCCCCACCACCCCTTTATTCTTCATTCTTCTCTGTCACTGCCCCTCGGTTATTCCCTTCACAGCTCTTTTCACTATTTGTGATTAGATATTTTGTTTGCTTGTTTTCCCATTGATGTCATTCTCACCCACATAGTAGGTGCTCCATAAATATGTGTTAAATGAATGGATGAAACAAGTTTACAAAGCACTGATATAACCCAACCCCTCCACTTTACAGACGAAGAAACTAAGCCCCAAGAGGGGAAGGATGTTGAGCATAGACTCGTAAGAAATAAACTGCAGAGCAGGGATTAGGAGCCTGGTGTCCCAGCTCCGACCCATCCTCACTCTGCTCACCAGGGGAATGCTTTAAAGGACATCCCTGGGTGTCCGCTTGCCTTTTCAGAAAGTAAAATGCACTATCCCGAGGAGAAAGACAGTGTGCACACCCTGCATCAGGTCTCCCTGGAGGAATTATTAAAATGCACATTCCTGGGCCCAAACCAGGCATGTTTACAAGCCTCCCTGGGGATTCTTAATGCACCATCAAGTTTAAGAACCATCAAGTTCGAATCTTTCTAGGGCAGCACTGTCCAAACTCTTGCTGTCATCACTTATTCATAGGTGGGCATTCATTACCCATAAAATGGGCATTCAAGATCACACCTGTGGGAGAAACAGTATTACTCTTTCTCAAAGTTACTGAGATGTGATAAAAAGCCAGAGTGAGATCATCAGAATTCAAAAGGCCAGACATGTCCTTATAGCATAGAGGCACTAGAGGGCGCCACAGCCAACTGCCAGGGCCAAGGAGGCTGTCGGAAGCAGAGGTGCCTGGAGTTGAAAGTTGCTGGTTAAGAGCCACCCGCCACCACCACCCACAAACACACACACCCCGCCGTTCTCCGAGGCCAGGGGTGGGAAGAGCTGGCCTACCCCCGAAGGGTCCTTTTGCTTTTGGCATGCCTAAACGTCATTCTACAAATAGTGTGTAGCTATAACCCTGGCTTCTTTGCTGTTTGGCTGCACTACCTTGGGAAAGGCTCTACCATTCTGGCCTCAGAGTTCCCAGAAACTGCAGGGATCAAGGCTGAGTGACCTTAAGCTGTTTCGAGAGTGGTTAGTAAGTGTTTTACTTTGCCCCATTTTGGAACCTTCATTTCAATCTGCTTTGATATCACAGTCACTTCTGTGGATGTTGCCCCTCCCACCAGGTCCCGTAAAGGCAGGGGCTTGGTGTCATTTACTCCAGTGGCCCCAGGCTCTGCCCCACCCAGAGGAGACCCTGCACAAATGCCACAAGAGGGCCGTGTGGGGAAGACTGATGTGAGCCCCCGCCCCACTGATTCTGCATGACGCTGTGCACATTTGTTTCATCTCTTTGAGCCTCGGTTTCCTCAGCTGGAAAATGGGCAACAATGCCCGTGTTGGGGTGTGAGTCTCAGTCCACAACTCAGTTTGCAAGAAATGCCATTTTGTTTTTCTGTAATTGAACTTGATATGTACTCTAAACTCTCATTGTGCCCAGTGGCAGAGATCGTTTGAGGATCCCTTGTCCTTTGTTCGTGGGCCTGCATCTCAGTCCAGGGAACTGACATAGTGCCAAGGCTCTGGGGTGGGCATTCTGGTCCCGATGACATCACTCTGTGCTGACCCATGTGGCTGATGACCAAAGACCTGACATCATCAGTTATTACCGCACAGTCCTCCGCATCCATCCGAAAGTCCCAGTGGCCTAAACAAGATAGACGAGGCATAAAAGAATCTCTGAGGTCCAGGGTTAGCATGATCCCCACCATGTCCTTCTGTCATCTCTCTGCCATCTGGGAGCTGCCAGGGCTCCAGCCATCACATCTAAAATCCAGTAGGCAGAAGGAAGAAGGGGAGAGTAAAGCATGACCTTTTCTTTGAAGGGCATTTACTGGATGCTGCACATGACACATCTACTTGTACCCCATTGGCCAGAACTTAAACACATGACAACATCTTGTTGTAAAGGAACCTGGGAAATGTAGTATTTATTCTTAGAAGATACATGCTCCGCTAAAAATGAGGGTTCCATTACTGAGAAGGACAGAGAGAATGGACAGGGGGTGAGGCTAGCCCTGTGCTCAGTGGCACGGGTCTCCACCACTCTTAGCACCTCCTTCCATGCCTCCAGAGTTTCCATCACCTGAGGTCCTGCACAGGGTTTAGGGGCAGGGGGCAGGGGAGACAGGAAGAATGTAATCCCGCCCCCCAACAGGACACAATAGAAGCAAAAACCCTCTTTTTTCCATTAAATGTATTTTTATTGTGAAATATTTCAAACCTACAGTTCAAAATAAAAAATAATATAATGAACATTTGTATACCCACCAGCCATTTTTGAACCAAATTCTGCCATTTTCATTTTTGCTTTGGATTTTAAGAGATTAAATATTACTGATACAAATCAAGTCCCCAGTTCTTCCCTAATCTCCTTCCACGCATCTCTCCCCAGAGATGCCCCTGTCCTCACTTCAGGCTCTTACATATTTTATTCTCTTAATACACATTTATGTTTCATTAACGTTACAGAGTATTGCTTGGCAGGTTTTTTTTTAACTTTATATAAATAGCTTACTATGCCATTCATTGTGCAACTTACTTTTTGCTCTCGACTTTGTCATTGAGATTTATCCACAATTATATCTGTGACTCTTTTTTGGTCATTTATCATGGCTAGGATGTATCCTAACATATGATACTACTGTGTATTTATTATTCTGATGGAAGTTTAGCTTTTTGCAATTGTTTAATATTAACTAATGTTGCAATAAATATCTTTATTTAATAAATAAATAAATAACACATATAACACAATAAATAACACATATACAAAAGTTTCTCTAGGCCAGTGGTTCTCAAAGTGTGGTACCTACCACCCACCACCCACCCCCACACACCTATTCAATCAAAAACTTTGGGTGGGACCCAGCAATATGTGTTTTAACAAGCCCTCCAAGGGATGCTGATCGTTCTAGGGCTTAGCCCTAAAAGCCTAATTGCTGTGTCTAGAATAGGCATATTCTCAATTTTACTAGCTATTGCTAGATTTTTCTCCAAAGTTCACACTCCTGTTGGAAGTAAAAATTTCCTCTCATCTTTGCTAGCCTTTGGTATCATCAGACATTTTAAAATGTGCCAGCTGGGTGACAAATCGGTGCTCTGTGCCCTCCTCCATTGATGCTCTCTCCCCTGGTCCCGGGAAGCCCTCTTACCATCTCACAGTTCTCTCTGCCCTCAAGTTCCTGCCGGATCTACAGCTTCAGAAACACAAAAGCCTTTACTCTGCTGTCCTGCAGTTTCTTTTCTCTTGCGGCCCGTGAGGACTTGTCACTCTGGCTTACTGCCTGGAGGCAGGAGCCCAGGCTATGACCCTCGTCAGGGTTCTCCGTGGCAGGCTATAGAAATGGGATCTGTTGGGAGGCTCTGGGGGGCTTGCAGTGTCAAGGGAGCCTGGAGAATCAGGCTTAGGGCCATGGTGGTACTCGGGAGAGCTGGAGGGAGGGGAAGCTCTGGACCTGGGTGGAGAGCCAGCCCTGCCGTCACCCTTGAACCTCATCCCCACGTGCCAACTGGCTCTTGGTGTTCCACACCCAGGACTCGGGGTTACAGGAGGGAGTATCCATTTGCCAGGTCTCAGCCACTGCCCACTCACTAATGGTTTGAAGGAGGGCCAGGCCTCTGGGTTTCTGCTCCAGGGGGCAGGCACTGGGATTTGCTCCTGGTCAGGACCTCACGCAATGGATAACTCCTTTAAAAGGGAGATGGGGCTTCCATAGGAACAGGGGAGGGGTTGGGGGCTGGAGAACCAAGAATGTCCCCTGATGGGTGGCCATGGGGCTCGGGGGAGCCAAGGTGTGTATCTGCTTGGTTAAACAGTCCAACCTTGATGGGGTACATAAAACACTTCAATGTTTCTCCAAATGCTGCCTCCAAGAAGCTGCCCCGTCCTTTCTTGTCCCTAAATGACACTTGGATTCTATCCGAGTCTATCCCACCCCCGAAAGTCAGGGGACCTCCACCAGCAACCAGCTTTCTCAAGTGAGGCAGCAGCAGTACCACTCGAGCCTGGTGATGTCCAAGGTGCCCCCTTGCTGCTGTGAACCCCCTCCTCCTGGCCACGCAGGAAGTCCAGGCCTGCTCCTGCTGCCCCCCTCTCAGCATCGCCCTTCTCTCTCCTGGCCACCTTTCTCTGCTCAGAGAGCTCTGGGAAGCTCAGGTCTGCGGCCCAAGCTGATGTCCAGCAGGGCCTGAGATCTGCTCATCTCTTCTTAGAGGTACCCCCTGTCACAGTGAGGGGTCCTCATGGATCTCCCCTCATTTGGTTTGGGGGGTTGGGAACAGATGGCTACAGCCATCGCCCCACCCCAGGCTCACAACTCCTGCCTCCCATGAGTCCCTCTCTCTAAGTGGTCAGCTTGATCAGGGGCCCTGAGGGGGACGGTCACGGTGGCAGAGACTCCTTATGAGCCTGGGAGTAGCTTTCTTTAAAATCTGGGGTATTTTCCACCTTTTTCTCCCCAGTCTTGAGTCCTGGTTGCCAATTTTGGGCAGCAAAAAATTTCCTCCCCTCAACTTACTACACTTGATGATGGTGGAGAATTTGAGGATGGATGGTGACAGTGAGGAATAGAGAGTATTGTGAGGAACAGGGCAGGTGGGAGAGACTCACCCCACCCCACATGCATGAACAGCATGCCTCCCCTCACAAATATACAGTTTTAGTAAAGATTATGTTTGGGTGACAGAATTCTCCAAAAAACAGTGTTTAAACAAAATAGACGTTGATTTCTCACTCATGTTTACATGGGCAGTCCAGTGCTGGTACAGCCATTCTACCTTTCTTAGGGACTAGGCTTTTATTATCGTATTTCTTCACCGTCATCAGCACATGGCTTCTACCTCATGATCCAAAATGGCTGCTTATGCTCCAGCCATCATGTTCACATTCCACCCTGCAGTAAGGAGGAGGTGATGGTAAAAGGCACATCCCTGCCTTTAAGGCAGCTTTCTAGAAGTTGTACATACTTATACCCCATTGGCCAGGATTTGGTCACATGACCATACCTAGCTGTAAGGGAAGCTGGGAAATGTAATCTTTTGTTAGGGTGGCCAAATGCCCAGTCAACATCCCAGTAGGATAAACTCAGCTGCTCACACATATGGTTTGACCATCTCTCTCCCCATTTTTTCCACCCTCCATCCTGGCCTGGCCAGCAGTGGGCACTGGCCTGGGGGGCAACTGCACAGGCTGCGTCATCTGCTCAGAGGAGAACGGCTGCTCCACGTGCCAGCAGAGGCTCTTCCTGTTCATCCGTCGGGACGGCATCCGCCAGTATGGCAAGTGTGTGCATGACTGTCCCCCTGGCTTCTTCGGCATCCGCGGCCAGGAGGTCAACAGATGCAAAAGTACGTGGCTCATCCCTTGTCCTAGTGCTGGGCTCCTGGACACCTCTGGCCCACATCCCACACTCTCACCCCAACTCAGCCACAGGGGAAGTGAGTGTGAGCCAGAGCCCAGACTCTGAGACACTTGCTTGGCACAGGCTTGCCCTCAGCAAGTCAGTATCCTCACTGATCCTCAGTACCAATAAGGCAGGGAACCTTCACTTCTATCCCAGTTTGCTGTGCAGCCTCAGGGAAGCTACTTGCCCTCTCTGGGCCTAAATCAAATGCAAAAAGGAGTCCTAACTTCTAATCCTAATTTGACCTGGGACAAATCATTACTATTTCTGAGCCTTGGTAGAAATGGGGCAGGGGGTCCTCACTCCCATCCCAGATTGCTGTGTGACTTCAGGCAAGAGACTTGCCCTCTCTGAGCCTTAGCTCAAATGAGAAAGGGAATCATGACCTATAAATCCAAATAGCCATGTTATCTTGGTCATGAAAGGGAGCTCTCCTCACACACAGCCTAGCTGGACCTTGGGCAAACCTGGGCTTCAGAAGAGACATTGAAGCCCGACCCCAGTGCTGCAGAGACTGAGGCTGCTCGCGAGGGCCCTCCCACCTCGGGCAGTCTCAGACGTGCCCCCTCCCCTGACAGCTGTCCTCACCTGGAGTGTCCCTGGTTCTCTTACAGAATGTGGAACCACATGCGAGAGCTGCTTCAGCCAGGACTTTTGCATCCGGTGCAAACGGCGGTTTTACCTGTACAAGGGGAAGTGTCTGCCCACCTGCCCTCCGGGCACCGCAGCCCACCTGAGCACATGGGAGTGCCAGGGTGAGTGGGGGCCTCTTCAGCCTTCCCAGCCCTGACCCCATACCATCCCCCCCCCCCAGGAGGCCAAAATGAAGTCATAGCAGAATGCCACGTGGTGGTGGGAGGCTCAACCATATCCTGTCAGTTACCTGCACATAGTCAGTCTTCAATACGCTAGGCCCATCACAACCACCATTATCACTTTTACTATTACTTCCAACATTGGCATCATTATTATTACCAAAGGGAGGCAGCAGGGTACAGAGGAAGAGCACTGCTTGTAAAATAAGAGAGACCTGGGTTCAAATCCCATCTCTAACACGTACCCACTGGTGGCCTTGGGCAAGTCACTTAGCTTTGCTATCCCTCAGTTTCTCCATCTGTAAAAAGAAAAAAGATTATGATAGCACCTACCTCCTAGGGAATTGCCATGAGGATTACATGAATTCGTATGATTTACTTAATACAGGGACGGGCATATAGTAAATGCTCAGTAAATGAGATGTGAGCCTTATCCTTGATACTTCTCTCTCCCTCACCCTAGGTCCTATCCGATCTGCTCATTCAGTCACTCAAAAATATTTACTGAGCACCTGCTATACATCAAGCACTTTCCTAGGTGCTGGGGACATAGTGCACAAATCAGAGTCTCTGTGCTCACGGACGCAACATTTTACTAGGGAGACGGAAGCAACACGTCATGTGTCAGATGTCAAAAAGAACTTAGGGAAAAACAATAAAGCGGAAGAAAGCTCCCAAACCCACCTCTTTCCTGTCCAGCCCCTTCTCTCTACCCCATCCCCACACACCACCTCGTCCCCACCCTCTGCCTACCCTCAGGACTCTGGCCCGGCCAGAGGATTCCATCTCCCTGCCTCAGTTTGACTCCCTCCAGCTCACATTCCACTCAGCAGCTGGAATGGTTATTTCAAAATAACAAGCTGCTCACATTTCTCTTGTGCTTAAGGCCCTTCAGTGGCTCCCACTGTCCTCAGGTCCCCATCTGCTGACCCTGTCATTTCGTTCCTCCCCTGTTTGAGTCCGTCTTCCAGCTTACCCATTTCTAGGCGGTGTCGAGGCCAGTCATCCCTGGGGCTTTGTGGAGTCATTCCTTCCACTCGGAGCTCTTCTCCCTCCTGCCCCTCCCTGTACCGGCTAATCCTTCTCCTTCAAGACTCAGCCCAGGAGTCCCCTCCTCCAGGAAGCCTTCCCGGCCCTGTAGGCTGGACTCATGTCTCCTCTGGGCCCCCCTCCCCAGCTCCCCCATTACTGCACCCTGCCTTCCCTGCCTGTCTTCTCTACATGGAGAATTCCAGGGGACAAGCACAGGTCTGCTTTGTCTCCTGCTGCACCTGAGCCCCCAACCCAGCACCTGGCACATAGGTGCTCAGTATATACTTGTCAAATGAATACATCTAGCAAAAGGACCATTGTTTCAAGGTCTGCAGACCTGGTTTCTGGGCCCAACTGGACCTTGAACTTGCTCTGTCTGTTCCATTGTGCCAACCCCTTCTTTACCTTCTCTAGGCCTCGGTGCCCTGATAGCACTACAAGCTACCCCTGTTCTCTGCCTACCTCTCAGAACTCTTAAAAGAATCAATTGGGGGAAACTATATACATTTCATATATATATATATTAAAGTTTAATCCTTATAGGAATTTTTATGCCCATGACTTCATTTTCCTCACAATGGCCCTGCATAGCTCCCACCTTCTGCAGATGATCAAAAGCACATGCTATAGTTCAAGCTCCATGTCCATGCCTTAAGGGCCTCCCCAGCCAACCTTCCAGGCTCATGCCCTGCCCCTCCCTTCCCAAAACCTCACCCTGTCCCTTCAACACGGTCTGCCAGGGCCCCAGGGTTTTGCTCTCCTGTCTACAGCGTACTTGCTGCCAGCTCCATCTGATGAACTTCTCTCTCTCCGTTTGGCTCAAACGATACCTCCCCTAGGAAGCGTTCCCCTTTAAAGCCAGACAACCAGTCACTCTGACTGCTGGCCTCACACGGCAGCCCTAGCATTGAGTATAGCCCTCATCTCAGGCTTGTATAAAGAATGATTTCAATGCCTCGCATCCACCCCTTGTAATAGACTGTGAGTCCCTTGCAGCTGGAGACAGTGTCGTCGGGGACCTGAACCCCTCAGACCCTGCCCTCGGATCTGAAGGACACATGCTGCCAGCTGACCCTGTCTGTCTCTCTCCCTCAACCCCTTACAGAGGAATGTGAGCTGCGCCCCTGGGGCAGCTGGAGTCCCTGCATGCACAATGGCAAAACCTGCGGCTTAGCCTGGGGTCTGGAGACTCGAGTACGAGAAGCCGGCCGGGCAGGGCAGGAGGAAGCAGCAAACTGCCAGGTGCTTTCCGAGTCAAGGAAATGTCCCATGCAGCAGCACTGCCCAGGAGGTGAGCACCGGGGCAGGCCTGCGGGGCCGCAGCAGGTAGGGACCACGGCTGACTTTACTGACTGTGTCGGGGTCCCTAAGACCATCCTCAGGTTCAGTGATTTGCTGGAAAGACTTACAAAATTCAGAAATGCTCTTCTACTCATGGTTATGATTTATTACACAAAAGGTACAGATTAAACTCAGCAAAGGTAAAAGGTGCATAGGGTGGAGTCCAGGAGAGACCAGGTATAAGCTTCCAGTGGAGTCGTATGGACAGCACTTAACTCTTCCAGCAGCGGTGTGTGACAACACTCAGAGTATTGCCAACCAGAGCAGCTCACCTGCACCTTGGTGTCCAGGGTTTTTACTGGGGGTCAGTCATATAGACATGGAGCACCTGCATGACTGGCCTTAGTTATCTGGCCTCTCAGGTCAGATGGGTGCAGCATGGCCCAAAGCTCCCCATGAATCACACTGCATAAACTATCAGACATGGGCCGATGCCTCAGGTCTACGAAGACACTCATATCAGACAGGATATTCCAGGAGCCTGGAGGTCATCCCAGGCGCTCCCAGGAGCCAGTCAAGAGCCAGTCCTTTCTCCTGAATGTGCAGGGTTTGGAAGTCCCAAGCCTGTTGCATTAACCTTTTAATGCACGGTGGCCTTGGGATACTGGCCCCACAAATAGTACCTGTAAGGCTGCCTGAAAGTCCACCATCAGCCATTAGCCTTCAGGTGAGTTAGGCGTCACCCTCAGCAGTGTCCTTTCAAGGGAGGGTCTTCCTTGCTGAGGTCAGTCTCAAATACATTAGGAAAACTGAGCTTTTCCTTTAGATCCAGAGTCCTCAGCCTCTTCAGACCAACCACCCACCCACCCCTGCTTTGAATAATAAGGGTTTTGAAATATACTCTTTACTATTCTGAATAGAGCTTATACATAAATGCAGCCCACTTGCACACATCCTTTTTTAAAGATCAGTATAGTGCTCTAACTGTAATATAAAAGTGAAAAAAAAAAGTCAAATTCCCCAGGGAAGGGCTCGGGCCCGGCACACCTGAGAGTACTTGGTGAAGTCATAGGTTGCTTGAACAGTGAAGTGCAATGTCTGGGAAGGTGAAGGGCTTCAAAGGCACTGCTGCACTGCCAACAGAGATGCAGTTTCCCGGACGGTGACTGACTCTTGGTGAAGCCCAACAGAGCCATCAGATCTCCTCTCAACAGTCACCCCAGGGACAGTCAAAGGAAGTTCAGTGAATGAGACAGGTGTTCAGAAACACTTGTCGTTTGTAGATAAAATGGAGTTCAGCTCTGGACTCAGACCATTGCTAGCGTTTTCCAGCTATCTGTGTGTGGCTGTGAGTGAACTAGTTGAATGGGGGATGGTTCTTTGTGTGGGACTGTCGCACACAGCACCCCCATCTCTGTCCACAGAGGGCCACTAGGACCCTCAATTGTCCACCAAATCACTACACAGATTTCCAAAATACCCCTGAGCGCTGCCTTCCTGCTGAGAGCCACCCGTTTAAATAGAGGAGGGGCTGTGGCGTGTGGTAGTGAGAGGTGAGCAGCACATAGCAGTGACATGGACCCAGCTAACGTGAACAGTGCACCTACTGAGTGCCAGGCATGGTCTTGGCATTCATTAACCCATTTAATCTGCAGAGGAAGGGTTTTGAGCCTGGAGAGACTCCTGCTTTCAGGAGGACTTGTGCCAGGCTTGGGCATGCAGATGACAGAGGAAGGTGCCTCCAGGAGTCATGATGGTGGGGGACACAGGGTGAAGTTGGGATGGGACCAGAGACACTTAGAGATCCCAGACCCAGAGAAGCACCCCCTCACACACAGACAGACTTGTTACTGTGGCCACATCTCTCATTGTATTTGAGAGCTGATGGCCGACTGGCTGTGGGGGCAGTGAGGGAGGAGAGCTCTTCTCACTGATGATAGTGATGATGATGATGATGATGATGATGTTAACAGTAGCAAACATTCATGAAGTACATGCCATGTGCCAGGCACTATGGTAAGTACTTTATAAATATGGCTCCTTAAAGGCTCACAGGACCCTACTTTGGGCTCCTTGACCATCCAGGTCTTGGCTCAAATGTCTCCCCCTCAAAGAGGCCTTCCATGAGCACCCTAAGGCTCCCCTGAATCACTTTCAATCATGTGGTATCGTAGCACTTATATCTTCCTGAAATGATCTTGCTCATTTTGGGGTTTCTTATTTAGTGTCTGTCTCCCCCAAGAGACTGTGACCTCTCTGAGAGCCAGGTCTCACCTGCCTTGTTCATGGCCTATCTCTAGGGCCTGGCACACATTTGGTGCATGAGTGGGAGGGTGGGCAAGGGGGTGGGTGGGCAGGTGGATGGATGAGTGGGTGGATGGCTGGGTAGGCAGGTGGGTGGGTGAGTGGATGGCTCTCTGGCTGGGTAGATATCAGGCAGGCATAGGAAAGGAATGGAGGCCCAAAGCCACTCACCCCCACACCCCACCCCAAGATGCCATCTTCATTTGAGCCCTAAAGCTTAGAGTGCAGCCTGACCTCAGCACCCCCAGAAGGCTTAGGGTTGGGAGTGGGGGAGCCCCAGAAGTGGTCAGCCCTGTCCAATGGCTTGACCCTGAATCTGCCTCTCAGAGGGAGGAACCAGGACGGGATCTGCAACACTGACTTCCAGGGAGACTGGCCTGCAGCTGGCGCTCAAGAAATAAAATTGCCCTCCCCTTGCCATTGGGCGCCCGGAGCTCTAACTGCCTCACCGTGCAGCCTTGAGGAGTGGCTTCCTGAGCCTGTTTCCTCCTGTTCAAGTGGGCACACAGCCCCCTTGGGAGAACACTGTGAGGCCAAATAGTGAACAAAAATGGCCTGTGCGTGGAGATAGTCTGCAAATCAGAAATGAAGAGCTGGCCCTGCTCCCACCGAGCCTCAGTCCTCTCACCTGTCGATGGCCATACGAACAGCTCAGATCCATTAACAGAGTACCGCCTGGGTGCCCGGCTGAGCTCTCCAGCTTCATTGTGAGGGGCCGTGTTGCCCAGTGGTTCCGCCTCTGGAGCTGGACTCACGCTCGGGTGTGAGTCCAGCTCTCCTCTTCCCAGCAGGGTGGACGCGGACAAGCTTCTTCATGCCTCTGAGCCTCAGTTTCCTCAGAACAATAGTACCTCCCTCACAGGACGGTTTTGAGGATTAAATTATTCAGAACAGGAACCACATTCAGAATAGTACCTGGCACGCAGGAGGCATTGAAGGACGGGCCGCACCTTCCCGGCAGACCTAGGGCTCCAGGTGCTTTCCAGGCAGAGGGCCCAGCTCAGGCAGAGACTTGGAGGGGGCACCACAGCAGACAGGCAGAGGGGAGGGTGAGCCCTGTGGAGTCCGACTAAGCTCCGAGGCTGAGTGTTACGGAGGTCTGGTGACCCCGTGAGAATGGAGAGGGATGACCAGCAGGAGAGGGCTGCGGGGCCGGGAGGGTTTTGTTCCACTGAGGCACGGGCAGCGGCGTCTCCATCTTCATCCCCTGCCTTTTGGTCAGCCTTTCCAAGCCTTTATTATGTTCCAAGACTTTATTATGTTCCTCTCTTCTCTTTGTCTTTCCTGCACCTGGGGACAAGTGCACTACCCCCTCCCCCCCATTCATTTATTCCAGAGATGTGGGTTGTGCACCTGCTATGTGTTGGGCAGGGTGCCAGCCAGCATGATCTCTTTAACATCTGTCATCCTGTCATTCCTTTATTGAAACCCCCCCAGCAGCTCCCAGCTCACTTGGAGGAAAAGCCCAAGTCCTCTTCCGGGCCTACCCGACCCCATCATCCCCTGACCTCACCCCCTGCCCTTCTCTTCCTGGCTCACTTCACCCCAGTCATGCTGCCCTGACTGTGCCCTCTGCCAGGGGCGCCTTGCATCAGCTAGCCACGTGCCTGCCTCTCCCTGACAAGGGTCGGCTCCCGGAGGACAGGGAGCCCTGCTGTCCTGTTCCCTGTCGTATCCCCAGCACCTAGAACAGTGCCTGCACACAGCAGGTGCTCAATAAATACTTGTGACCTCGGGCAAGTCACCTAGCTTCTCTCTGCCTTAGTAGTTTCCAAGGGTGCAGCAAACGCCCGCCAACTCGGCAGCTTCAAACAACAGAAAGTTGTTCTCTCCCAGTTCTGGAGCCTGGAAGTCTGAAATCAGGCGTCAGCAGGGCCACGCTCCCTCAGAAGGCTCCAGGGAAGAATCCTTCCTTGCCCCTTCCAGCTTCTGGTGGCTTCTGGCAATCCTTGGCGTTCCCTGGCTGTGGCCGCATCACCCCCAAATCCGCGTCCACCTTCACGCAGCTGCCTTCTCGAAAGGCTGCTCCTCCCTCTGGCTCCATGTCATCTCCTCTTCTTATAAAGGCCCCAGCCAGTGCACGTGACCTGATCTTGCCTTAATTACACCTGCAAAGACACTATTTCCAAATGAGCTCACATTCTGAGGTTCCAGGTGGACGTGAATTCTGGGGGACACTGTCCAACCCCCACACGAAGAACACTTACCTGACAACTTCCTGATAGAGAAGATGGGTTATTACTCCAGGGAAACTGCCTAGAAGTGTGTGTGGCCCACAGTAGGCTTCATACACAGGAACCACCTGCCTCGCTTTGTGCGCGGTGATTAGGCTCAAGGCGCCTGCAGTCTGGTTCTACATGACCTTGGAAAAGTCCCTTTCTATTCCTCTCTGTGCCTCAGTTTGCTCTTCTGTAAAATGGGGCTCATCGTTCTGCCTCTCTTTAGCAGGGTGAGCCCCCTCCAAACGTTGGCCATCACTGTTCACTTTCAGTCTGACCCCTCCCGACCTGCCTCAGTGCCGGGCAGGCTGCTACCACCTTCACCCCATGAAGGATGCACTGTTACTTGCCCATTCTCCAGATGAGGGAAGGGGGGCTCAGAGCCGTTCAGCCAGTAACCTGGAGCCACAAGGGCAGCAGCAGCTGGGCCTCCTGCCTCCCAGCCCCGGGTGTCCACAGGTGTCTGCTGCCATCACCAAGAGACCTCCTTCTGCCCTCCCCTCCTGGCAGGAGGCAGTAAGAGAAAGAGAGAGAGCGAGACAGAGAGACAGACACACTCACACTCGGACATGAGGGTCTCCCTGTATGGATGTGCACGTTGGGCACTGCACAACTCCAGAGAGCATCATTCACCTTTTTCCTGTACTAGATTTGTTTAGTTAATGCAACACATTTCCAGCAGATGGCAGTAAAGTGTCTTGAGCAAAGAGCCTCTTCTCGTTTGCACAGTCTCCACTTACCCATGAAGGGACTTTTGGTTTAGTGCTTATGGGTCAAGGGGCTGGGGCGAGGATGGGGATGGGTGGAGAGATGGGGTGCTCTGCTTGAAAACTGCCCTGGTGTCACAGAGCTCCTGTCTGCCAAGGTTCGGTGAGGCCCTGGGTTTTAGGACGAGGGTGTGGTGATTTGGGACCTTCTGCTGAGGACTGACGTAGCAAGGTTTATGTTTGGGGCTGCCTGGGCATGGGGGGTTGTGGATTTAAGGTCTGTCTTTGGCATCTTCGAGGCAACAGAGCAGGGTGCTCCTGAGAGGCCGCCAGCCGCCAGCCCCAGGGCCTGCAGCCTCGCTCTGTAACCCAGGCCACAGCTCCTGCCCTCGGCAAGCACTTTTAGATTCCCTTGAGATTTTCTTAAAGTAAGCGGATCCTAGAAGGGGGGGCCCTGCTTGCTGGGCACTGTCCCCTCCTCCGTGCTATGTAACCACTGGTCGTTCCATTTGTCCCCTCAGCCCAGGTTTGCCCCGTTGCAGGAGGCCAAGAGTCCCCGCTCAGGCTGTGCTGCTGAGCAAGTCGCTCCCCTTGCTAGGCCTCGGTCACCACTTCTGAGCAATGGGACCATCAGATGTTTGTTAGAGACATGCTGGCTCCAGCAGGGAGGGGGGCGGGCACATGGGCTCAAGAGTCAAAGTTAGGGCTCCGGTTTGCATCCCAGCCCCACCCCTCCCTCAGTGGGAACTGGAGGGCACCTATCAGATGGGGGCGATGGGACAGTCGTGGGGGGATGCCGAATTCAGCATTCACTTGGAACTGAGGCTGGCATGAGGGGAGGTTGATGCAGGGACCCAGGTACAAGGCCAAGAGACCTGAAAACAGTGACGTGAGTGTCTGTGGGAGGGTCACAGGGACCCCCTGAGGCCACCTGGGCCCTGCTCAGAGGTCCCCTATGTACCTCCAAGCCTGGCCAGGCCATCAAGGTCAGCAGTCAAATGTTATTCTGAGCTCCTTATGGGGGTGCCGGGGCAGCAGGCTCATCTCAGGGTGGGGGGACCTCCCAGGGCCTGACAGGGCCCCCGGGCTCTTGTTGCAGAGAGAAACCCCAGCCAGAAGAAGGGCCGGAAGGACCGGCGCCTGCGCAAGGACAAGAAGCTGGACCGCAAGCTGGACGTGAGGCCCCCCCGGCCGCAGCCCTGACCCCCGGCGCCCGCGGGCCGGGCCTGCTGACCTCCACGCTTCCAAGCTGTCTGGTTTTAGTCTTTGCTCCTTGGCGTTCTTGCTTTTTATTTTCTTTCTTTTTCTTTCTCTTTTTTCTGTTGATCTGCCTTTCCTTTACTTCTTGCATCTCTATTTTCTTCTCTTCTCACCCTCCCTCCCTTCCTCTTTTTTCTTTCCTTTTATCTATCTTTCTCCTTTTTTCCTTTTTCTTTCTGTTCTTCGTATATCCTTCTTCTGACCTTTTGTCTCTTCTCACACACTTTGAGAGAGAGACCATCTGCTAACTACAGCCTATGCCCTCCCCTGCAGTATTCTCTGTCTACTTCTTAAAGAACGCGAGCATCTTTTTCTAGGCCTTTCCCTGGCCCTCTCCTAACCCTGCCTTTGCCGAGACAGTGTTTCCAAGAGGTGGGGCCCAGGCCAGGCCAGGCCAGCTCGTCAGCCGTGAAAGCCCTGCTCCTGCTCCAGAGGAGACCCCAGAACCCGAGGCGTGAGTGCCTTGTCCTCTGGCTATCCTGGGGGCCATTTCCACAGCCCTCAGCCACACACACACACCCCAAGGAGCCCCCTGAACGAGGCTCCCGGGTGGCCCTGTGGCAGCCGAGTGGGTCTCCTGGAAGCTGCAGCCGCACCCCATCGGCGCTTCCTCGCCGCTCCCCACTCACGGCTGCCAAGGCCCCCTTCTGACCAAGCTGAGTGCACACCCAAGTCCTTTGGGGTCCCAAGGGCTGGGTCAGGTGGGGCTGTCTCCCCTGGGTGAACTGCCGGCTCAACCCAGAAGAGGACAGCTAAGCTGAAAGGAACTTTGAGACTACCCAGGCTACTCGTCCCTACCCTGGTACCTCCTGCCCATTGTACCCAGGGGGAGACTGAGTCTTGGGAACAGACAGACTTGTGAACCCATATGCTCTTCATTCCCCCACTGGTTGCCCTGCTCAGCACATCCACAACTGAGAGGAAACTTCGGGGGCCTTTGGGGAGGGGATGAAAGAAATCAGGAGCAAGGGAAGAATCCCCTCCCACCCACACCCCCTACTGACACCCCGAGCTTCTGCATTTCACTGTGACCGACCCGCACACCAGGCAGGGAAGACAACAAGAGGAGTCCCCCCGTTAGACCAAGTGAAGTTCTGTCCTCACTGCCTGTCATTCCCCCCTTGTGGCACAGTCCCTCGCCCCCTGCATCCCCAAGGAGGGTCACTCCGGACTTGTGTTGGCATTGCTGGCTGGTCTGAACTCGTAGGGTCAACTGACAACAGCTAGGAGCAGAATAGGCAGGTGGAGGGATGGGGCCTGAGGTCAGATGGGCCCAAGGGTGGTTTAGGGATGGTGGGAAGGCCGGCAGGCTGTAGAAGGGGCTATAGGTGACAAAGTATCACATCCCCCACCCAGAGTGGGCGCACCCTCAGACCAGCCCTCCGCCTGGCAGATGGGCCCCCAGCACTGCTTCCCAACTCCCCAATGCCAGCTTCACCCTCCCTTCCTCTCTCTGCCCCTCCCCAGGACAGCTAGAGCCCCGTGCTCCCAGCCAGGCCACTAGCTTCTCTTCTGCAAAAATTTATGCCTCTGAAATGCTCTGTTGCTGTTTGAAGACCCCAACTTTTTTTTTTTTTTAATAAAGGGAAAAGAAAAAAGAAACTTGCAAATGCTTCTTGGACATCAAGTAGGTGTTACAAAAGCATGATGATGAGTTTGGAGTAGCCGAATCTAAAATATATGGGGTGATTTTTTATCGCTAACAAGCTCAGGGCTGAGAGGGGTCAGGGTGCATCTGGATTGTGGTGGGGCTTCAGCTTGTGGGTGGGGGCCTGGAAGAAGGGGTGGGACTCCTCTGCAGGAGAGGGCAACATCATGCCCCCCAGGGCCTTTCGGCCCCATGGATCATAGAAGTGGCCCCAGAAACCCTTATCTGTGCTCCATATGACATCTCAGAGGAGGAAAGTTACCCTAGGGACCGTGCCAATCCCACGGAGTCATCAAAACACCCGGGCTGCTGGTGAGAGTGGCTTCAGCATTGGGAGGCACAGGTTCGAGTCCCAGCCCTGTTGCAGCTGTCTTTGGAGTCTTGGCCATTCCCTCCTTCTGAGCCTCAGTTACCCCATTTGATGGAGAAGGGGAGGCACGGCTGGATTAAATCAGTTGCACAAATCTGGGTGACCCAATAGCATTCCGGGGGGAGCTTCATAAAAATCCACAGATTCCAGGCCCCAGCGAGAGCAAACTTATCCAATTCCAGCTGGGCGTTAGTGGGGGTAGGGGGTGGCTCTTAGGTGACTTCCAGCCCCAGAGTGCTGGAAGTCTCGATTTGGGGCCTACTAGTCCAGGAGTCTCAACAATCTGATTCTATATTTTGAGTTTCCTGCTGAGATTCAAATTCTAGGATGCTGAAGTTTCTAAACTCTACCATTCTAAGAGACCAAGCAAGGCAAGTGGAAGTTTCCAGACCTTGAGATTCCTTAGCCACATTCTTCCTCCTCTCCAGCCCCAGAGGGCCTGGTCCTCTGCTCCCAGCTGGGGGCTGTGGATGTTTTTTTTTAACGTTTTCAAATTACGGAGAAGGTTTTTTCCAGGGCCCAAGCTCCGATCTCAGACACCCCTTCCTACCCCAGCTCTGAATCCTTTCAAATCTCTGCCTCTCCCACAGTCTCCGGAGGATTAAGGCACCTTACTGGGAAGGAGGTCCTCTGAGGTCAGGTGGTCACCATCTAACCACCTCGTAGAAGCTCAGAAACTGGCCTGGGCAGTTGGGTCAGGAGCCCAGGGGCAGGTTCCAGCAACTCTGGCTCCTTCAGTTGAAGAAACCACTGGCTTGGCCCGAGTTGCAGAATTCCTCCCCAACTCTTCCCTGCTGCCTCACCACCGCCCATTCCAGCTCAACCACACCAGGGACTCACTCTCTAGGCAGAACCCCCAGCCCCAGCCCCTGCCCTCTCCCTGCCTGAGACCCACAGC
>JAQZBX010033342.1:0-25433 GCA_029593785.1 Cabassous unicinctus | reverse complement strand
TTTTTTTATTTGTACCAGGAGTTCCTGGGGATCGAACCCAGTCCCTCCATATGGGAGATGGATGCCCAACCATTTGAGTCACATCCGTCCCCCTGCTATCTCTTAAGGTTGACCAAAGATACCTAGAGTTACAGTCATTTCCCATACAGGATGGTCATAATAAATCAGGCTTAGTTCATCACCAGCATTCTACAAACCAGACCTAGGGAGAAAAACTAGGTTTGGGGACACATGCATGGTTTCTAATATAGCAAATGCTTAGCCTACTCTGATTATCACAAAATCAGGACAGCGAGAATATTCATATTGTATTTTCATTTCACCCTCTGTTACTGATTACTAGATTCATTTCATTGTATTCAGAGAAAATACATCGCATGACTTCAATATTTTAAAATTTATTGAGACTTGTTTGTGACCTATGGTATGATCTATCCTAGAGAAAGATTCACACGCAGTCAAGAAAAATTTGTCTTCTGTTGGTGGGTAAAGTTCTATATATGCCTATTAAGTCTAGTTAAAGTATCATTCAAGTCTTTTATTTCCTTGTTGATTTTCTGTCTAGATGTTCTATCCAATATTGAAAGTAGTGCATAACTCTCATGCTATTAATATAGAATCATCTCTCCTGTCATATCTGTCATTGTTTCATATATTTTGGGGCTCTCCTTTTCAACACATATATATTTATGATTGTTACACTTTTTTGTTGACATGACCCCTTAATATATAATTAATGCCTTTGTCCTTTTTAACAGTTTTGACTTAGTCTATTTTATCTGATATCAGTTTAGTTAACAGAGCTCTCTCTTAGTTACTACATACATGGTGTCATTGTTTGGAGCTATGTGTTCCAGAAAAACATGCTCTTAAACTTTATCCATTTCTGGGGTTGTGAGGCTATTGCAAGTAGTATATTTTGATTAGATTACCTCAGTTAAGTAATCTTTCAGCCAAATCAGTCCAGATGTGTCTTAATTCCGTAACTTGAGTTTTTTATATTTGAGAAGTTATAGGTTTACAAAACAATCATCCACACAATATAGGATTCCCATAATTGACACTTAGCATTGACATATAGTACCTTCTTTTCCTTTGCTGTAAAAATATTACAATATCACTGTTAACTGTACTCTATAGGTTACATTACTTGTATTTTTCCATGTATCTCCATATTCTTAACAACTTGTAATAGAGGAATATTTTTGTGTTTGCAGTATTAACCCCAATAGTTATCCACAACTGAAATCACTGTTATACAGTCTGAAGATTATCCTCTAGCGCTCTATCAATTCACATTAAACTCCCTATGTTACCCCATTATACTCACTGTAATGTGTAACCATCAACTCTATTAATTTCCACACTTTTACAATAAACCTTATTAAAAATTCTGCATATATTAAGCATTAGCACTCATTCTCAAATCACATTCTATCTCCGAGTAACCTATACTCTAGGGTTTACGTCCATGAGTTTCCTCATCATATTTAGCTTATGTTGGTGAAAGCATACAATATTTCTACTTTTGTGTCTGGCTTAATTCATTCAATATGTTATCCTCAAGGTTCATCCTTGTTGTTATATGCACCCACATTTCAGCTGAACAGTGTTCCATTGTACGTATATACCACATTTTGTTTGTCCATTCATTAGTTGATGGACACTTAGGCTGGTGCCATATTTTTTTTTTTTAGCAATTGTGAATAATGTTGCTATGAACATCAGTATGCAAATTTCATTTTGTGTCCTTTCAGTTCTCCTGAATATATTCCTAGTAATTGGATTGCTGGATCATAAGGCAGTTGTATATTCAGCTTCTTGAAGTACTGCCAAACTGTCTTTCACAGAAGCTTCACCACTCTACTTTCCTACCAACAGAGAAGGAGTGTTACTAATTCTCCATGTCTTCTCCAGCACTTATAGTTTTCTGTGTTTTCAATAATGGTCTTTCTATATCATGTGAAATGGTATCTCATTTTTGTTTTGATATGCATTTCCATAATCGCTAGTGATGAAGAACTTTTTTTTTTTTTAATGTGCTTTTGGTCATTTGTATGCCTCTTTTGAAAGATGTCTATTCAAGTCTTTTGTCCATTTTTTAATTGGGTTGCTTGTCTTTTTATCATTGAGTTACATGATCTCTTTATATAATATGGATATCAAAGCCTCCTCGGATATGTGGATTCCAAATATTTTCTCCCATTGAGTAGGCTGCCTTTTTACTTTCTTGACAAGGTCTTTTGAAGAACAAAAGTGTTTAAATTTGAGGAGGTCCCACATAACTATTTTTTCTTTCATTGATTGTGCTTTGGGTGTAAGGTTTAAGAAACTACTGCCTACCATAAAATCTTGAAGATATTTCCCTACATTTTCTTTTAGGAATTTTTTGACTGTAGCATTTATATTTAGGTTCTTGATTCATTTTGAGTTAATTTTTGTATAAAGTGTGAGATAGGAGTCTTCTTTCTTTTTTTTTTTTTTTTTTTTTTTAGATATGGATATATACAGTTCTCCCAGCATCATTCGTTAAATAAAATTTTCTGGCCCAACTTGGTGGGCTTGACAGCCTTGTAAAAAAATATGAGGGTCTATTTTTGAGTCCTCATTTCTGTTAAATTGGTCAGCATGCCTATCTTTATGCCAGTACCATGCTGTTTCTACCACTGTAGGTAAGTCACATGCTTTAAAGTCAGGAAGTGAGAGTAAATATCTGCTCTGATATTTATTTCCTTTGTTCTTCCTTTTAAAGATGTTTTTGCCTATTCAGAGCCTCTCACTCTCCCAAATCAATAATTGGCTTTTCTGTTTCTTCAGAAAAGGCTGTTGGGATTTTTTATTTGGATTGTATTGAATCTGTAAATCAGTTAGGGTAGAATTGACAACACTATTTAGTCTTTCAATTCATGAACATGGAACATCCTCCCAATTTTTAGCTCTTCTTTGGTTTCTTTTAGCAATATTTTGTAGTTTTCTGAATACAAATCTTTTTTGCCCTTGGTTAAGTTTTCCTAAATATTTTATTATTTTGTCACTATTACAGTTTTTTTTTTTTTTCCCCTCAGATTTCTCATTTAGTGTAGAGGAACACTACTGATTTTTGTACATTAATCTTGTATCCCACCAATTTGCTGAACTCATCTATTAGTTCTAGGAGCTCCATGGATTTTCTGAGATTTTCAAGGTATGGATCATATCATCAATGAATAAGGAAAGTTTAGTACTTGCTTTCCTATTTCGATGACTTTTTTTTTTCTTTTTTCTTGCCTAAATGCTCTACCTAGCTCTTCAAATACAATATTGAATAACAGTGGTAACAGTGTACTTTCTAGTCTTTTAGTCTCAGTGAAAAGCTTTTAGTCTCTCACCATTAAGTACAATGCTAGCTGTTGTTTTTTCCATATGTACTTTACCTTTACCATATTGAGAAATCTTCCTTCTATTCTTATCTTTTGGAATGTTTTTATCAATGAAGGATGCTGCATTTTGTCAAATGCCTTTTCTTCATCAGGTGAGAGGATCATGTGATTTTTCTTTAATTTATTAATGTAGAATATTACACTAATTGATTTTCTTGTGTTGAAACACCTTTGCAAACCTGTGATAAAACCCATTTGATCATGGTGCATAATTTTTTAATGTGCTTTTTGATTCGATTTGCAAATATTTTTTGAGGATTTTTGCATCTATATCCATTAGAGAAAATGGTCTGTAATTTTCTTTTATTTTATTATAATATCTTTATCTGGCTTTGGTATTAGAGTGATGTTGGCTTAATTGAATGAGTTTGGTAGCTTTCCTTCATGTTCAAGTTTTTGGAACAGCTTGGGCAAGATTAGCATAAGGACATCTTTGAATGATTGACAGAATTCACTTATGAATCCATCTGGGCCTGGGCTTTTCATTTTTGGGGTGGTTTTTGATGACAGTTCCAATCTCTTTACATGGGATTAGCTGGTAGAGCTCTTCTATTTCTTCTAGGGTCGATGTAGTTTGTGTGTTTCTAGGAATTTGTCAGTTTCATCTACAGTTTGTTTTTTGGCGTACAGTTGTTAATAGTATCCTCTTATAGTCTCTCATTTCTGCGGGATCAGTGGTGATGTCTCTGCTCTCATTTCTGATTTTATTTGCATTTTCTCTATTTTTTTCTTTGTCAGTCTATCTATGGGTTTGTCCATTTTGTTGATCTTCTCAAAGAATCAACTTTTGACTTTGATTCTCCTTATTTTCTTTTGTTCTCAATTCCATTTATTTCTGCGCTATTTATTAATTTCCTTCAGCTTGGTTTGGAATTAGTTTGCTGTTCTTTTTCTGGTTCCTCCAGGTGTGCAGTTAAGTCTTTGATTTTAGCTCATCTTTTTTAATATAAGCATTTATGGCTATAAATTTCCTTTTCAGCACTGCCTTTGCATTATCCCATAGGTTTTGATATGCTCTGTTCTCTTTTTCTTGTATCTTGAGATAATGATTTCTCAGACAATTTCTTCTTTGACCCACTGATTATTTAAAAATAGTTTTTTTTAATTTCCATATATTTGAGAATTTTCCCTTTTGCTGTCTGTTACTGATTTCCAGCTTCATTCCACTGTGAACAGAGAAAGTGCTTTGTATAATTCAATCTTTTAAAATTTATTGAGATCTGTCTTGTGACCCAACATATGGTATTACTCTGAAAAAGGATACATAAGCACTTGAGAAGAATGAATATCCTTCTATACTGTAGTGTCATGCTCTATAAATCTCATTAGGGCTAGCCCATTTATATATTATTCAAGCTCTCTGTTTCCTTATTTATCCTCTTTCCAGATGTTCTATCCAATGAGAGTGGTGTATTGAAGTCTTTCAACTATTATTGCAGAGACATCTTTTTCTCCCTTCAGTTTTGCCAGTGTGTGCCTCATGTATTTTGGGGCATCCAGGATAGGTGCATAAATATTTATTACGGTTATTTCTTCTTTGTGAATTGCCCCCTTTTGTTAATATATAACAACCTTCTTCATCACTTTTAACAGTTTTTCATTTAAAATCTACTTTTTGTTCGATATTATTTTCACTACTCCAGATTCTTTTTGGTTGCACTTCACATGGAATATCTCTTTCCAATCTTTCACTTTCAATCTGTTTGTGTCCTTATATTTAAGATGAGTCTCTTGGAGACAGTATATAGATAGCTTATATTTTTCAATCCATTCTGTCTCTATATCTTTTAATTGGGGAATTCAGTCCATTAATATTCAATGTTATTACTGTAAAGGCTTTATTTCATCCATTTTATCCTTTGGTTTCCATTGTCATATCTTATTGTCTATCTTTTTACCTTTAAGTTATCCTTACTAATAATCTTCATTTCTACACTGTTCTCCAAGTTTCTCGCCCTTGTCTTTTCCTTTCAGGCTACAGCATGCCTTTAAGCATCTCCTGTAAATCTCATCTTTTGGTAACATTCTATCAGTTTTTGTTTGATGAGACTTTAAACTCATCTTCATTTTATGTATTTCATTTTTTTTTTATTTTTAAAGACGTTTTAAATTATATAAATATAATATAATTTAATAATTATATAAATTATATAAATTTTACATGAAAAATATAGGGAATTCTCATATGCCCAACCCCTACCCCCTCCCACACTTCCCACAGTAACAGCATCCTTTATTAGTGTGGTACATTTGTTAAATTTATGGACACATATTGAAGCATTGTTAATAACTATGGACAATAGTTTATATTATAATTTACACTCTGTCCCACACAGTTTTGTTGATTATGACAAAACATATAATGGCCTGTATCTGTCATTGCAGCAGCATACAGAACAATTCCAATGTCCCAAAAATGCCTGCATATTACACCTATTCTTCCCTTTCCCTCCCCTCAGAACCTCTGGTGGCCACTGCCTTTATATCAATGATAAAAGTTCTTCCCTTGCTACAATAATAATAAGTCTATAATATAATGTCTACTTTAGTCCATTGTTCATTCTCCAGTCTTGAGAATTTGGGGTGGTGATGCCCACTCTGTTTCTAATTGAGAGGGGCTTAGGTCCCATGGGGCATATAGATGGAACTATCTTGCCTGCAGTTGTAGACACTCTGTTCCTTTAGATGGGCATTGATAATTTTGCCAGATAAAGATTTCTTTGCTGATGGTTTTTTTTTTTTTTTTTCTCTTTCAGTAACTTAACTATATCATATCACTTCTCATCTCCATGATTCCTCATGAGAGATCAGCACTTAGTCTTATTAAGCTATCCTTGTATGTGATGCATTGGTTTTCTCTTGCTACTTTCATAATCTTCTCTTTATCTCTGG
Source organism: Cabassous unicinctus (assembly GCA_029593785.1). Classification (NCBI taxonomy): domain Eukaryota; kingdom Metazoa; phylum Chordata; class Mammalia; order Cingulata; family Chlamyphoridae; genus Cabassous; species Cabassous unicinctus. The sequence continues at coordinate 19,122 of JAQZBX010033342.1, read as the reverse complement.
TATTTGTCATTCTTAATAATAGGTGTCTTTGGCGGTGGGGGGTAGGACTATTTGGATTTATTCTGTTTGGGGTGCATTGTCCTTCTTGGATAGTGATATTTATGTCTTTGATAAGGGTTGGGAATTTTTGTTCATTATTTCCTCAAATATTCTTTCTGCCCCTTTTCCATTCTCTTTTCCTTCTGGGACACCGATAATTTTATATTTGGGTGTTTTGCATTGTCATTCAATTCCATGAGACCCTGTTCCATTTTTTTTTTTTCATTCTCTTCTCTTTCTGTTCTCCTGTCTTTTCTAGTTCAGATATTCTGTCTTTCAGCAATTCAAATCTGCTCTTATATGACTCCTAATGTATTTTTAATCTCATCCATTGTGTCTTCCATTCCCTTAAGCTTTGTTACTTTTATTTGCAGGCTTTCAAATTGTTCTTTGTGGTGTCTTCTTAATATCCTTTATCTCTTTAGTCATATTTTCCTTCAATTCCTTGAATTGATTTAGGATATTTGTGTGATTATCATTGACTAAGTATCTTAAATCCTGTGTCTCATTAGGATTTGGGGTTTGTTCCTTTTGCTGGGCCATCTCTTTCTCTTTATTATTATGGCTATTAATATTTTGCTAATTTCTTGGCCTCAGATTATGTTGGTGAATTTACTAATGGGTATTTTTTCTCTCCTCCCTAGTAGTAGTTTTTCACAGCTCTTCCTTGATTTTTGGTTCAACTTATTTTAAGTTTTTAAAATTACCCAGCTTAAGTTCTCAAAATAGGGCCAGGGACCCATTAATGGGGCACAGATCAGCTACAAGGAGTCTGGGACATAAGAAAGTCCAAACCCTCTTTCTTCCCCCAGTTACCCAGTGTGCCTGCAGATAGTGCTCTTTGGTGAATCTTTCCATGAAAGTGTCTTTTTCAACCTCCACCTTACTGTGATTCTCATCTGACCAGAGCTGAGATGAAAAGCAGGCTCTAGTGGGCAAACCAACTGAAGAGAAACCATACTCTGCCCTCCACTGCACCCTCCATCTTCCCAGGGAAGAAGACATCTGTTCCCCTTTCAGTTGGCTACAGTGAGCCATGGGTTTTCTCCAGTTTGTTCACCTTGAGTGTGACAGATGGGTGCCATTCCTAGCTGTGGGAGCTAGTAACTCAAGGTTTTCATTTTGTCTTTTTAATCTCTCTGTAGCTCTCCCTTCTGGTCTGGTCTGTAGCACTCTCCTAGTCTGCAGAAACCCCAAAACGGCTCCCTCAGAAAGCTTTTTGACCTTCCTCCATTGTTTTTGTAAGAGAACTGAGTCCTGTCATCTTATTCTGATGCCATCTTCCTGGAAGTCTCCCTACTTGAGTGTTTTATAAGCAGAGTGAAATCCAGACTGATAGAAATCAAAGCCACAGAGGGAGCAGCCAGAATATGAACATCAGTGGAACCCAGAAAAAAAGGGAGAGGCCTCCATTATCATTGCCATGTGACAGATAAGCCCAGGACCAAGGGTCACCAGGACCCAGCCCTTGAATGTGAATCTTCAGATTTTGAGGAAGAAAGGATCACTTTTATGATTCCTTGACTGGGACTTCACCTAGCTTCAAAACAATAAGCCAGTAAAATTTCATTGTTTAAGCTTTTCCATTGCATGGTATTTGCTTGAGCAACCAAGGAAACTAAACCTCATGGAATATTTTTTTTCCATTCATTCACTTTCAAACTATTTATGTGTTTGTACTTAAGGTGAGTCTCTTGCAAACTTCTTATTGTTAGATCATGCTTTTTTATCCATTAAGCCTATCTCTGACATTTGACTAGAAATTTTAAGCCATTTACATTTAAAGTCACATTCATCTGCCATTTTACTATTTAGTTTTTGTAAATATTATGCCCTTGACCCTCAATTCTTATGTTAATGCCTACTTCCCTATTAATTTGATTTTTTTTGTATTGTAACATTGACTCTGTTATTCCTCACTGGATGTATTTTTCATATATTTCCTTGCAGTTACCATGGGGTTAAAATTTAACATCTTAAATATATAACAATTATTTTATTTGATACCAACTCGAATTCAATAGCATATACATACACTGTTCCTATATCCCTCCATCCCCCACCTTTTTTGTACTTGTTACAAATTGTATCTTTGTACATTGTATGTCCAAAACCATAGGTTTATCATTATATTTTTTATGCATTTGCATTTAAGAACCTGTAGGAAGTAAAAAAAAAAAATGTAGTTACATATGAAAAAATAGCATGGGTATTTATTATTATTAAAATGATTATCTTTACTGAAGGCCTTTATTTTTTATGCCACTTTGAACCACTGTCTAGTGTCCTTTCCTTTCAGTCTGAAGAACTCTCTTTAGCATTGCTTGGAGGACAGGTCTATTGTGATGAAGTCCCTCAGATTTCATTTATCTGTGAATGTTTTATTCTGTCACACATTTACTTTCATTTTTGGTTTTGCTTTATTTTTAAAGAAGCTTTAGATTACATAAATGTTACATTGAAAATTTAGGAGATTCCTATATACCCCACCTCTCCCCTTTCCACACCCTCCACCATCAACTTTCATTAGTGTGGTACATTTGATATAATTGATGGGCACATATTGAAGCATTTCTTCTAAGCATAGTCTATTGTATACATTATGGTTTACACTTTGCATTGCACAATTTTATAGGTTTTGACAAAATGTATAATGCCTTGTATCCATCATTGCAATATCATGCAGAACAATTTCAATGTCCCCAAAATGCCCCTTGTTAAATCTAGTCTTCCCTCTCCCTCCTCTCAAAACCTCTGGTGACCACTGGCTTTACATCAGTGTTACAAGTTCTTCCATTACTAGAGTAGTAATGTCTACTTTAGTCCATGGTTGCATCCCCATTTTATGATTTTTCATTCCTCAGTATTGAGGATTTGGGGATGGTAATGTCCATCTGCTTCTGATTGAGAGGCAGCTTAGATCCCATGAGGCAGATGGATGGAACTGTCTTGTTTGCAGTTGTAGATACTGTCTTTTGGGATGGGCATTTTCTATCATCCTTTTCTTAGTTGTCCTGGATGTATCTGATGAACTAGAGAGTAGTGTTGGCTGCAACTCTGCTGAGATTCAGGTCTTAACTGACATATGAACAGCCAAAAGAGCCAAGTTTCTGGGACATTAAATTAATGGGTATAGTGCTAATTAAGTTTCAAATAAAAGGAGCAGAAGAGCCATGTGTAGGAATTTATAAATTGGTCTAACTCTGATACTTTGGGGAGATAGGTTATCATATTCCAAGGTAAGGTTCACTGATGGAGTGCTAATTTGCTGGGGTTTTCTCCCCTCCCTATTGTGTCTAGATGGCTCTAGAGCCCTCTGGAGCCCCACTGTTTGAGGCACTTTTTACTGTGGCTGTTGGTGAGATCCTCCTGAGATGTGCATATGCATAACCTCTGGAAAGATCTCCTGACTCACTTTTATATCTCTTAGCCATGAAAACTCATTTGCATTTAATATTTCCCCCTTTTGGTCTAGGTCTTTTTCCAAATGCATCACTAGTTGGCACTTGGTAATAATCCCTTGGTGCCAGGGAGGCTCATCCCTGGGTTTCATGTCCGACACCATGTGTGGAGGGAGTAGTTTGTTTATATGCTGTGTTTGGCTTAGAGACAGTCCATATTTGAGCAGCAGCCAGGCTTTCAGGAGTAACTCTTAGGCAATATATATTAGTAGGCTAAGTTTCAATTTCAAAAGAACAATGTTCTTAAGTATAAACATCAATTTTAAGGGTCTGGCATGTTGGTCTGTCCTCCTTTGCTAGGCACTGTCCATGTACTCTACAGATTCTTTTCACTCTATTAGAGATTGTAGCAGGGCTTCCCAGGATGGGAATTCAATATTCTGTCAGTTATTGTGTGTATCTCCACCCACCAACAGGACCCCATGATCACATGAACACTTTCATATTCTATAGAAGCATGTCCCAGGTGTACCCTTCCCCACACATCCACCCAACACTGACACCCTGCACCAGTAATCCTCCCCACCACAGCTGCAACCCTTCTGCAAATCTAAAACCTCCCCCAAAACAAAGCAAAATAAAATAATTAAAAAATTAAAATTAAAAATTTTGCATTGTGCCTTTCATCACCATAAGGTCTGTTATCATTTTTGTATATTGGGATTTTCTTCTACATGTTCTCCCAGTGTCATATTTTTTTTCTTTATTTTCCAAGAAGCTTTATGTTACAGAAAAGTCACATAGAAAATATAGGGGATTCCCATATACCCCATCACCTCTCCCTTACATCCTCCCCTACCAATAACATCCTACATGAGTATCATATCTTTGTTAAAATCAATTATACATAGTTAGTTACATTGCTACTATGGTAAATGATTTACACTATGGATTACATTTTGAATTGTATACTTTTATAGGTTCTGACAAACTCTATAATGGCCAGTATCTGTCAGAGCATGATTATGCAGAACAATTCCAATGCCCCCAAAATATCCTATGTTCCACCCATTTTTCCCTCCTCTCCCCTCAGAATCTATGTCAACCACTGAATTTCAAGAATGAAGTTCATAGTTATATGCAATAATATTGAGGGCTTGACATACTGGTCTGTTTTCTTTTATTAGGCACTGCCTATGTACTCAAAAGATTCTTGCCCCTCTATTTGGGAATGTAGCTGTACTCCCCAGGATGGAAGTTTAATAGTTTCTTGTTTATTGTGTGGGTCTCCACCCACTGAGTTTACACCCTATGACAAGATGAACACATTCATAGTCTACAGAAGCATGTCCCAGGTGCACCCTTTCCCACATAACCCTACCCCACCACCTATGACCTGCATCAGGGACCCTCCCCTGCCAGATTTGCCAAAAGAACTTTCCCACTATTGTACTTTCAGCCCCAGACCAACAAATCCCCAGTTTACCTGTTCCTTCCCCCATTTCCATGGATAGTTCATCCCAACACCACCCCACACCCTACTCACCCTCACATTCACTCACTGTCAACCCCACTCACATCCCTGCACCAACAGCACACCCACCCACTGCCAAACCACACCCTCCCACCTTATGGGTTTTGTCCCTATTAAGCATGAGCTCACCACACTTTTCTTTTTCTGTCTTTTGATAACCTATCTTCCAGACTTTAGCTCTGTGAGTCTACTCAATATCTTTAGTGAGGACTTGCAATATTTGTCCTCTAGTGACTGGCTTACTTCATTTAACATAAGATCTTCACGATTCATTCATGTTGTCATGTGTGTCAATACTTAATTCCTTCTTACAGGTGAGTAATATTCTGTTGTATGTGTATACCACATTTTGCTTATCCATTCATTTGATGATGGGCACGAGCTGCTTCCAACTTTTGGCAATAGTGAATAATGCTGCTATGAACACTTGTGTGCATATATCTATTCATGTCCCTGCTTTTAATTCTTCTGGGTATACACCCAGCAATGGGATTAATGGATTATATGGCAATTCTATAATTAGCTTCCTGAAGACCCACCAAACCATCCTACACAATGGCTGCACCATTCTACAGTCCCTTCAACAGTGGGTGAGGGTTCCCTTTTCTCCACATCCTCTCCAACACTTGCAGTTCTTTGTATTTTTTAATAACTGCCAGTCTAATAGATGTAAGATGATATCTCATTCTAGCTTTGGTTTGCTTTTCCCTAACAGCTAGTGAGCATCTTTTCATGTGCTTTTTAGGCATTTGTATTTCCTCTTTGGAAAAGTGTCTGTTCAAATCTCTTGCCCAATTTTTAAATGGGTTGTTTGTCTTTTTTATTTTTGAGATGTATGATTTCTTTATATATGCTGGTGATTAGACTCTGATTGAATAAGTGATTCTAAAATATTTTCTCTCATTGAGTAGGTTGCTTTTTCACTTTCTTAACAAATTCCTTTGAAATGCAAAAGTTTTTAATATTGAGAAGGTCCCATTTACCTTTTTTTTTTTTTTCTTTCGTTGTTCACACTTTGGGTGTAAAGTTTATGTAACCATTTCCAACCATGAGATCTCATAAATATTTCTGTATATCATCTTCTAGTTTTATGGCCTTGGCACTTATATTTAGGTCTTTAATCCAGCTTGAATTTATTTTTGTATAGGACATGAGATGGTGATCCTCTCTCATTCTTTTGGATATGGATATCCAGTTTTCCAAACACCATTTGTTGACGAGGCCATTCTGTCCCAGTTGAGTGGGCTTGGTGACCTTATCAAACATCAGTTGACCATATACGCGAGGATCTATGTCAAAACTCCCAATTCTATTCCATTGGTCAATATGTCTATCCTTGTGCCAATATCATGCAGTTTTGACCACTCTAACTTTGTAGTGTACTTTAAAGTCAGGTAGTATGATTCCTCCAATATTATTTTTCTTTTTCAATATGTTTTTGGCTACCAGGGACCGCTTGCCTTTTCAAATAAATTTTATAATTGCCTTTTCCAATTCAGTAAAAAATGCTGTTGTAATTTTTATTATGATTGTATTAAATGTGCAAATCAATTTGGGTAGGACAGACATCTTAATGTTTAGTCTTCCAGTCCATGAACATGGAATATTCTTTCATTTATTTAGGTCGTCTTTGATTACCTTTAACAATGTTGTATAGTTTTTTGGGTACAATTCCTTTACCTCTTTAATTAAGTTTATTCCTAGATATTTGATTTTTTTTTTTAGTTTCTATTGTAAATGGCTTTTTTTTCTATCTTTTTATTAATATTCTCATATTGCTCATATTGTTTCCCTGATATTCTTTAGTACCCTCTATTTTCCTTCCTGTCCTTAAGTGCTTTGAAGTTCATTCTTTTTTAATGTCTATACTCTGGTATTCTTCATTGACATTTTCTGGATTATTAGCCCCTTTCTTTTTATGGGCCATCATTTTCTGTTTCTTTGTGTATTTTATTTGCACACTGTACATTTTCATATTTTAAATATTAACTCTGGGATTTAATGTTTGAGAAGCTTTCCTTATTGATTTCATATTCAGCTGATGCTATGACTCTTGAGTGTCAGGATCTAACCAAACCAAGCAAAACTAAGCAAAAAACAAAAACAAAACAAAAAAAACAAACAAAATATCATCCACTGTCTTTGCACATTGACATTTTGTTGGCTGGTGCTCTCTGCCAGATTTCAACCCTCCTATCAGAAAAGTTAGCCCAGAGAAAATGCCAAGTTCCAGGTCATCCATCTCATTTCTGGGACTGTATCTTCTCCTGGGATTGTGCTTGCTAGGGGTCTTAGGAGTTTTCCTGTTTATAGGAGTTTCAATGCCCTTCTACTTTCAGGAAAAAGACCTTCTTTCTCTCCTGGTGCTCCACTGCAGCAATTATAACAGGTAATCCTTTGCCCTGGGCTGCCCACCTCAGTTGTTTCTTACACTGTTTTCATTGTCTCAAGCTGCTATTGCATGGAGGGCAAATTCTGTGACAGAGGCATGCTGGAGAGGAGTTTCCCAAGTCAGTATTTCCAGTGAGATTAAGTAGGGTCCAAACTGCCCTAGTTAGAGCATGGGGGAGGGGCAAGGAAGAGTTCCAGCACCTTTCCATGGCTTCCCAAAGCTACACTGTCTTGACTTGACACCAGGCCAGAAAATGCAGCCTTTCAATGGTCTTCAGCTCTGAGGAAGCATACTGTCTTTAAGTCACCTCTGCTGCTGTTGTCTGGGTTGAACTGGAAAAATGGCTGCCCTCAGATATGTACCCCCAGTGTTTTGAAGTAGCTAATCAATAACTGTGATCTGTGATCAGACCGTGCCCTCCATTAGATCTTGAGGAGCTGCATTTTTACATTTCTTTCTGGCACCAGTAAGTTATGCCAAGGAGCTGGGCCCCACTGCTGTCTTTGCAAGACTGGTAGATGGGTGACAGTAACCACCACATGGAGAGAAGAATTTGCTGGCATTTACCATAATTTACCAGCTTCATTCTCCCACTTATATCTGGATGCTGTATAGTATTCTACTGGATTACAGAATTTCAAAAGAGTTGTCTCAGATAGTACCTGAATGTTTAATCATTGTTCTGGTGGAGAGATTGAGTCCTGGAACTTCCTACTTTGCTATCTTCCCACAATTTTTCTACTTTTTAAACTGAGCTTTAGATGGTATATTTCCATTGCCATAAATTCATTTAGTACCTACAGAGAAGTCCATGCCAATATTTTATAGGTTTTATTGCCTAAAATTTCTTTATTTTAAATAAATTCATGATTTTATCTTTCTGACCATCCTGTTTCACATCTGTAGCTAATCAACAAACATTTCTCCATTGCCCTCAAAGTAACAATGGAAGAGGATGGCTCAGTGGATAGTCACTAAAGTCATCTTATTTAAGTATGTTCTTTATTTCCTGAATTTCACTGTTATTGTACATTCTCTTAATTGTGAGAGTAAAATGTATTCTTTTGAATGTTGAATCACAAAACTAAAAAATAGTCCTCTTTGTTGCATTTTCTTTACTGAGCTTGAAAACCAATTTCAGTTGTGCAACAATAACTTTATTGGAAACAAAAAAATTATATTTAGCTATTACACTAAATACATCTTAAAGATTTTATTTAATGTTTGCAGAGTTAATATGAGAGAGCACATAAATAATTCTCTGGAACAAAGCCTAAAGAAAAACTAATACTTACCAAAATATTAATTTCTGCTTTTATTCTTATAAATATTTAAATTTAGAAGATCTTTGTTTTGACATAAGATTTATACTTTTCCAATATGATAAAATGGATTAAGTAATATGCCCAAAAGAAAAATACATTATATTTATAATTTTTAACTCTATATTCAGTTCTTTGGAGTCAAATAGTATTATAAAATTCCAGAAAGCAATATCTCACAATTAACAGTGAATTAAATATTATTCAAAATGAAGTTCCCATCATGGGAAAGAATGGATAATTGACTCTGAACTGATGTGAACTTTCAGATTCAGTAAATCCAGTTATTCCACAATGATTATATGATCTCATTTGACATGCAGAGAAACTTCAGAATTGATGTAACATGTAATTTATCTAATTTTAGCTCAAAAATGTGTTGAAATTTAATAAAAATGTTCCTGGGTACAGCTTGAAATAAAATGGCTTCAGTGAATGAATCCTATAAAACTAAATTTGTCTGGAATACATTTAGGCAAGATTGTAGAGCTGCTTATTTTAATAGCTCTATATGTCTACCTGTAACATGAATGCCTTATAATTTTAGGAAAAAAGATGTCTCATTATATCCTATATATATCAAGGTTTGTTTTAAGCTAGTCTTGGGATACTATCTGTTTAAAAAGCCAAACAAATTATCATATATTTCACAGGTCGTCTCCAACTTAACATTGAATTTTATCTGGCAAAACACTTAAAAGCCTAGTTTACCTCCTCTTAGCTTTCAGATAAATGTACACTAGAAGTGTACAAGTGTAAATTTAACAAGTTCTTAGAAGGATTATATTTCCTTGTTTTTCTTTTTTTTAAGTTTTAAATTCAATATATAGGGATATATTTTGTAAAGATTTAATCACTGTGGACAAAGCAAATAATCCTTCTATTGATCCCCTTTTTAAAGTATACTCTCTTTTCCAGAGGTAATCTGAATTTTAAGGCCAATAACTGTTACCAGGTTATTTCATATGCAATAATATCTATATACATGTATATTTACATGTATAAAGATGTCATGTAAAATGTATTTTTTCACATACATTATACCCATTATATGCAAATTATTATCCAAACTTAACGTGCATTTTTGCATTTCCATGTAAATTAAATTTCTGTGTATGGAACTTTATCAGGTAAAATTGGCAAAAATTAATGTCACATTGCAATATTGAGTTTTGGGGAGCCAAAATGATCGCCTACAAATTGCATATTCAAGTTGATATTTATACTTCAGGAAAAAAATCAATTTCATGCCTAAATATACATCCAAGACAAAAGACACAAACTCTCATTCATGCTTTAGAGAGACGTAGGAAAATATGCATTGTAACAAAGTTAAAAAAACAAATAGAAAAAAAACTGGGAACAACCAAAGTCTCATCTAGAGGAGAATGGAAAAATTAATTTTGTACTATATACATGTTTATTATAAAACCTTTTAATATAAATTGAATACAATCAAGATGTTGGAAATATATATTCATATGTATGTATATATATATTGGGTATATATAATATTTATATTAGAGCTTAACTTTTATAGAACATTATATTTTAGGGTCTTTAAATAAAAAAACCAAAAAGTTGAAAATACAAAATGTTAAGGTTCATCTCTAATTCCTGGACAAGGCATTTGTAAGTGTCAAGGTTAAGCTGCTTCTGTTTATATTTACAGAAAACATGTGTGGATCTCACTATATAATGCTGAGTTAGCAAAAATAAACCCTAGAAATGGCATTATTGATGTTTTATGAAGTTTAAAAAAAAAACTAATAAAAATCTGTTATAACTAAACAGATATATTTTTTTCCACAAAAAAGTGTATAATAAACATAAATGGGAAAGGAAAAAGTAAAAACAAAACAAAACAAAAAAGTTAATATAGTGGTTCATTTCTATCATAATTATAGCGACAATTTTTAAAAATTTTCTGTTTTTTTAGGAAAGTAAAATGTATAGGTTATTAAAAGACTGTTAGCAAATCTAATTTGCATTTAAATCTATTTTCATTTGTACACAGTCCTTAGACAATATCTATAGAATCCATGCATAAATGAAGACATCTTGTTACAAAATAACAAATTATAAAAATGAGTAATATCATTTTAACTATTCTCTGAAAAAATTGCCACTATTACTCAAAGCACAAAAACAAAATACATGACTTTATTTTAAATGACAGTACCTTATGTGTGTGTATGCCTGTGTGCGCACATTATAGACAGGAAAGTCTTAACATAAGGTATAGAAATTTGTTTTTCCCTCCTTTGCTTGAATGTTACTTAATTCTTTGAAAGTAGCTTAAATTTGTTTAGATACAATAAAAATACTTTTAATTAAAACCCCAATGACAAGCAATAAGTACTTGAAAAATAGTCTGTTTTTAAAAATTCACATACTCAGATTTTTTTTGGTGTAAGCTCAGTCTGGGGGTGTGGTGAAAAAGTTATTTTAAAACAACCTAATCCAAGGTTGTATCTTGGAGTTTAGGAATGAAAAAACATGGCAAACTTTCATGTGTGAGATACCACAGTTGAATGTCGTTGAAAATTTGTGCTGTAACTTGCAATTATGATCTGAAAAGATCATAGGTTGAAACCTATTTTTCATAATATGATTGCTAATTTTCAATTATAAATTTTAATTCTTTCACAGAAAGAGTTCTACTGGAAATGAGTGATGAAATAGCGGGATGTAGCACTTTAAAATCTTTTTTTTTTTTGAAGGTATTGGGGATTGAACCCAGGACTTCTTTTCTTACATGGGAAGCAGAAACGCAACCACTTGAGCTACGTTTGCTTCCCATGCTCTAGCACTTTGAAAGGTAGAAAATACAGGTTCACCACAAATGTGAAATTAATTGGATTCTTGGGATACTATCTATTTAAAAAGTCATGTCAATTATCATATATTTCACAGGGCATCTCCAACTTGACATTGAGTTATATCTGGCAAAATATTTAAAAGCCTATTTCACCTCCTTTGAGCTTTCAGATAAATGTACAATAGAAAAATGCTGACCTGTATTAAAATTTTGTTTAAGACTATTCTGTGGTCCCCAAAATACACTCTTTGGATTTAAATCATCCAGTTGTAGTTACAACTACTGCCTCTTCTTTCTTTATCTAATTTTATGATTATAAACTGCTTATTGTACTCTGCTTCAGTTATACACAAAGCCAATTCCAAAACAAGTGCAGCAGGCTGACTTTTGTAATTCAAAATTATGCACATATAAAGGACTAGGAAGAACACTTTGATTTCCTGTATACTATAATTTCAACATGACCTCAACCACAGTGGAAATATGTAAGATTAATGAAAACTACTAATATAGGCCCAGTACTAAAACTATTTATATTAAGAGCTATTTAATTGAGAGATTTATTTAGTATGATTTAGAACTTCTGTATCAAATTTAGACATGCTTTAAACATTTAAATTTATAGTGATTATATTCCATCTATTTGTATTTACTGCTATTGATATATTAGTTAAAAAATAATGTAATTTTTTCATTTAAAGTCAATGGTCTCCACATAGCTCTTAACTAGATGTATATATATAGTTGAAGTACAATATATAATATTACACAGACATGGGAAGTTTACTGAGAAATTTTATATCACAAGGCTTTACATTGTAAAAGTTGTGGGAACTAAAAAAAAATTTTTTTTTTTCCAAAAATGGAGCTCGTCAGAAAAATGATATATAATGTCTCATATTTCTGAAAGGAATTTTCCCTCCTGAATTCTGAGATAATATGGCATTATTATAGACTCAACATTTGATCCTTACTTTTTATGAAAAATATTCTGAATTTTGTCAGGAAAGAAAAATTAAGAAAGTAGACTTTGAAATAGCTATCAATACCATAATAGCTTTGTGAAGAAATTGTATTTTATAATATGATGGCATGTGGAATTGTGAAAGGAAGATTGCAGATCAAACACATTCCTTCTAGCATGTGGTAAATAAAAGGATAAATTTAAGAATAGTTTATTTCAAAGATAAATAATTTTTGCTATTTATTGGAATACTTTCTGAAAAATTTTACTTAATAATTAGTTTTTACTGCAAAAATTTTCCATAAAATAGGTGTTGTGTAAATAACTCTAATTATGATGCATTTATAAGATGAACAAATATGTTAAAATTGTAAACATGCAATAATATTTTCAAAAACTAAGAAGATGTTTCTTTCAAATATATTTTTCTGAATAAGCCTATTCATTCCCTTCTTTTTTTTCCCCCAAAGATTAATCACATCTTAATTCTAAAAATATGGGTCTTTTTAAAAAAAATTTCTAGAAGCCAGATGAATTGCTTTTGTGAAAATAATGAAAATAGAATAAATTTCTTCTCAGGGCATGTTTTTCGAGCAGTTATCTTTATTTAGGGAATGTGTCTTGGTTTGTCAAGGCTTGTATAACAGATAACAAGACTGGTTGGCTTAAAAAAGAGGGATATATTGGCTCATGTTTTTGGAGGCAAAAGTCCAAAATCAAGGTGCTGGCAATCCATGTCTTCTCTCAAGCCTATAGTGTGCTGGGAGAGGCTAAATCTCTGCCTCTGTCTCATAGTGCTGTCCCTTTCAGTCTCCTCTTCTGATTTCTACATCTGACTTCTATTTCTTTTTTTTTTTTTTAATAAGTACTTCAGTCTTATTGGATTATGACCCAATCCTCATTCAGCTTGACCACACCTGAAAAACATTTTCAGAGGTCCTACTTACAAGGGTATGCTTACATGTCTTTATGGTAGGCATGATTCAATCCCCAACAGAATATAAGCTAAGTTTAAGTTTATTTCAAGGTTCAATAGAATTATTATTATTTACTCTTTATACTATACTAGAGAGCAATAAACTGATATTTTTTGTTCTATAGCACTGGCTTTCTAATTTCTTATATGTATTTTTTAAATTTGTTTTTAATATATTTTAAATTTTTTCTAAAAGATACTTAGATTACATAAAAAAATATATAAGGGATTCCCATATGCCCCACTCCCCACACCTCCCACTTTTCCCCACATTAACAACTTCTTTCATTAGTGTGGTACATTCATTGCAATTGATGAACACATTTTGGAGCACTGTCACTGAGGATGGATTATAGTTTATATCGTAGTTTACAGTCTCTCCCACTGAATTCTGTAGGTTATGGCAGGATATATACTGGCCTGTATCTGTCATTGCAATGTCATTAAAGACAATTCCTCGTCCCGAAAATGCCCCCATATTACACCTCTTTTGCCCTCTCCCTGCCTTTAGTACCTCCAGTGGCCATTGTATATGTACTTTTTCAACTGAGAAATTCAAAGTAAAAACAGTTCATTACTTTCAACATTTTCTTCTTTTCTCCACATCTGTTCTTCAGTGACAGAATCAGAACACAAGTTTTGCCTAATAACTGTTACATGTATATGCCTTTTAGATGCTTTGATCAATTGGATTTTTAAAGTAGCTGCTTTCCATTTTCTTTTCCGTTTTGTTTGCTTTGCCATCAATTTAATATCCTTCATATAGTGAAATAATGTTAGAAAAAATTTTGTTGGGCAAACTTGGCAATAGTAGTTCATCACAACAAACAGATTTTAGTCTTACATAATAATTTTCTGGGTTCTGTAAGGAGCATATATGTCCAATACTATTAAAATGTTTTTGGAAAATGATGAAAACAGAATGGAGGACAGTAAGATGTTGATTGAAAATGACAAGCTAAAAGCAATGCCTTAATTCCAGGACTTTGTACTATACAGGTTGAGTATTTCAGCAAAATTCACTCCCCATATTAAGCATAGTGGGGTCTCTACCTAGGTAATCTAATTACTTTAACTCTCCTACAAACTTCTCCCAACGAAATGATTCAAATGTATTTGCTATGTAGTCATGTATATCTTGTAGAATCAAGGCATGCTGGCAGATTGCAGGGTTGAGATGTGTTTTATCTTTGTTTTATATTAAAAAATGATTCCATCATAAAATAAAGCTATTCCTCATTCTGAAAAAAACTTTGTGTTTTCACACAGAAGACTGTTTTCTGAAATATATGAATTTTGGATGCAATTTAAGGATTTTCCTACTAATTATTCCAGTGATTGCCGTTTTTACAAGAATACATACATTTTTTAAAATTTTGATTCTTGATAACACTAAATTTGTGGGAACATTTCTATCTGTAGCTATCAGATTTAACAATCAGATTGTTAGTTATAGATGAGAAAATATTGGATTGCAATAAATTACAAATTAAAGAATTTGAAAGTTACCATTATATTTACTATATGAAGTTTAGCATCTATTCTAGAAATAGAATATTTTCAGGAAAAGCAGACTGGGGACACCTTGTATACAGTTAGAATTCATCATTACTAATGTAGAGGTATCCTATATAAATACCTTCTCTCTCTTCCCTTTATATGATCAATCTTTATATCTATTGGAGGGGTTTCACGTGAATGATTTTGCAACAGTAATGCTGATTTTGCTTGTTCAACTTTAGTAGGTTAATTTATTTTTTCATTTCTGTTCCTGAAAAAGATCTCAAGAGAAAAAAAAAACAAAAAACAAAAAACCACTCCCCAAACAATACCACTTTGCAAGAGCCATTTTGGGGTGCATTCACAAGAAATACTTACAGTTAACAAAATATAAATTAAATAAATTGTGTTTCCTGGCTGAAATGTTAGGGATTATTATGGCAATGCCTCTTCCAGATAAGACTCTTGTCCATTTGAAAATGTAGTAAACTAACCAATTGCCTCTGACAAAAGCAAAAGAACTCAATCTACTAGATTAGGGCTCAGACAACTTTTAGCTGATATTAAATAGATTAGGCTTTTTGGGAACTCATCAACTTGTCCGTTATAGCATAAAAGCAGTCATAGACATAAATACCCAATCAGATGACTATGTTAAAATAAACTTTATTTACAAAAACAGGAGATGATAAAATTCTGGTCTCTGGGTAGTAGTAGATAGATCCCTATCCTAATCTATTGATTATAAAATCAAAGCTTAGGGAATTATTTTACTTACCAAAATGGTAAACTTTCAATAAGTTACATGCTCATTCTATCAAATTCCTCTGTATTTTTGTGATCCAACAAGCAAAATTCTGGAAAGTAAGGAGTAGTTCAATTTTCAATAAAACTCAATTACTGGTGTCCCTAAATGCTTTTTCTCTGGGCCACCTGGATATTAAAGGTTTAGCATAATCAATTACTAAATTCCATATCCCATGCAGAGTGCTTTCCAGAAAATACCTTTTATCTTATTATGTCATCCCTATTTTATTTATAATTTATCATATAAATAGGTTAAGAAGAAAGCATCTTGTGTTTTCCGAAGGGTCAGAGAGACAGTTTCAAAAAATTGGTTTTAATACTACTAATTTTTTTCTTATAATTTTATTTCTATAAATACTAATGTTATTTATCTTAAATTTTAAAAAATATAATGTAGCAGTTTTCTGCCCCATATTTCTATACCTTAGATCTAGTTTCTACTTTCTTATCTATTCTGTTATTTTGCTCCTATATTATAAATCATTTGTTTATACTGAGATATTTAATTAGTTTTTTATATCATTTGCTTCTCCATGGTGTTTCAAGATTTAGTCATTTTAAACTACCTACCCTCACCATAGACTGTGTTGGTTTGTGTTGTATATACCCCAGAAAAATGTGTTCTTAAAGGTATTACATTCCTGTGGGCATGAACCCATTTTAAGTATCCTTTTGATGAAGTGACTTCAGCTAAGGGTGGCCCACCTCATTCAGGATGGGTCTTAATCCTATTACTGGAGTCCTGTATAAGTGGAATGAAATGCAGAATGAGAGAGAGAAAGCCAGTGGGTGCATCCAGAAGTTGAACATCAACGGAATCCAGAAGAGAAGGGAGAGACCAGGAGATGCTGCCATGTGCCTTGAGATGTAACAAGATAAGGATCATAGATTGCCAGGACAGCCCCAGAAGGTCATAGTCTTTGGGAAGAAAGCATCGCCTTGATGATGGCTTGATTTGAGCTTTTTCCTTACTTCCAAAACCATGAGCAAATAAATTCCCATTGTTTAAACTGACCCATTGCATGGTATTTGCTTGACCAGCCAAGGTAACTAAACTATAGGCTTTCATATATTTTTATAACAATTTTGGTAATGTAAATGTTCCATTTCCTTGAAGATGGATGTGGATGGCACCATGTGACTAGTTCTATCCCATGGGTTGTGGTGAGCACTGATGCATTTTCTCTGTTTCTGAGCATTTAATTGCTCATGTAAAATTTTTCAGTGATGTTATCTCATACCTGGTTGACCAAAGGCATGTGTGTACAGATGGTACATCTGTAGGATGGTGGAGCATCCCTCAACTTGGACAATGAGTAACCCCTGGGAATCATCTGTAGACAGAATAAACTTTCCAAAATCAATAACAATAGTATAACAATTAATAAATACTATCTTCATTCTGTTAAGCTACTGAGGTACCTCTACCCTTAGAGGAGCTTGACTCAGTTTCTACCAAATGATTTAGAGCCAATATTGTTTATCATCTCACTGAGGATATCAATGAGGTGTTTTATTTTTTAAGTTTAGTTTTATTTGTATTACCTCTTTATCTTTAAGTTTTGCATGTTTTAGTGTCTTTTTCACTTTAGTTTATGTTTAAGTAAAACAATTTAGTAGCTTATTTTTATCTATGTGTTTGAGAGGAGAAGAACTATAGAGTGGTTGAGTAAAAAATGATTTTTCCCCATTATGAAACTCCAAATGTCCATGTTTATGTACCTTTTCTCTGGAAAATTTTTTGGAAAAAAAGTCATTTCTGTGGCTGTGCAATTTACTGCCAATAAAATACACTAAGATTACTATGCTTCTTGGTATTGTGGCGCAGATTTCAGTTTAGGACATCAACTTCCCCATTTTATTACCCATTGTACCCAAATATAGCATCTCTCAGGTTTCCATGCACCACAGAGTAAGTGTGGAACAAATGGATTAGCAGCATTGATTCCGGGATGTGATTCAGGTGGCTTCAAGCACACAATTTCATTCCATCTCCCAAATTTATTCCACTCTTCAATTTCTGGTATTCCAGTGTTTTGAGACTTTGGGATTCTGTAGAATTACCATGCTTCTGATAATTTTTGCTCTGTATAAGCACTAAGCTTGATTTTTATCTGCTTGCTCACTGTGCCTCTGTTGGGTATTGTACTCTTTCTTAAAGACTTTTGCCTTGTGAGTATTTACTATTTTATAATGTAATTATTATTGCTGCTGTTGTTAGTTTAATATCTTTTCTATAAATGTTCACACACAAACATATTTTATTTCTAAATCTCTCATCCATTCCTTTATATATCTATTTATATTCTCTGTCTTATACTGAATAAGCATGATATTCAAGTTTGAAGGTGATACTAATAAGAAAACTATGATTTTTGAATGCTTAAAATATATCTGCACCTTTTAAAAGATGTTTCATATTTCATATAGTGATATATGCATTATATCAAGTAATCGTTAATCAAGCTTACCAAGTAAATCTTATGCCAATTTACCTGTCAGGTTAGGTAACTTACCCAAGGTTAAAGAGTCAGTAGGGACTGAATTCAGGAAATTAGCGCAGGTCTGTCTGATTCTAGTTATCTCAATATCTACAATGCATTGAATTTGCTAAAAACAACACAAATGACAATGATGCAGTAGTAGAGGGATAATATCTATAAGAATGATTCGAGTATTCAAATAATCATTATACATAAAAATTGTAACAGGCATACTGGCATGTGTTTGATTCATCAGCCATTGAAAAGAACATTATTTGCTAGTAAAAGAGTTGGATTAATATTTAATAATTTAAGGCTGAACAATCAAAATATTTGAGTGAGTTAAGGAAAAACTTGAACAATTGCTATAGTTATTGTAGATTATTAATTTTCTGAAAGGGAAATAGTCATCCATCACATTTAAATTAACATATACATGAAGAAGTCACTGAAATATAAATATATAAATTCTTATCCTATAGAAATAAAAACATGAACACACACACATGAAAATAAATGCCTTACTCATACATTGCTGTTTCAGTCCATGTCTTAGTTTTAAATTCTGATATATTTTCAAAGCTCGTAAGGCTGCTGTTTTAGTTTCCTAGGCTGCTCCAAGCAAATATGATGAAATGATTTGGCTTGAACAATGGGAAATTATTTGCTTATACTTTTGAGGCCATGAAAATATCCAAATCAAGGCATCATCAACGCAATGCTTTCTTCCCGAAGAAAAGCTGTTTGCAATCCTTGGTTCCTCTGCCACATAGCAAAACACATGGTAGTGTCTGCTGGTCTCTCCCTTCTCTTCTGAATTTTGTTGCCCTTGGCTTCTTGTTTTCGTGATCTCTCTCCCTCTCTCCCTCTCTCCCTCTCTCCC
>JAQZBX010033341.1:0-25431 GCA_029593785.1 Cabassous unicinctus | reverse complement strand
AAAACAGTATATATGTGATTTTTCACTTCAATGTTATGAAGCCTCAGCATGGCCCTTAGAACAAAATACTTATTTCAAAATCATCACTTATTTATCCATTCAAAAAGTATTCATTGAGTTCTCAACCATGCCCTGTGTGTTGGAAATTGAGATTCAAGAAAGACACTAAGTTGTGGTAAAGATTAAATTCTATTAGGGTATAATAGATGTAAGTAAAAAGTTAGGAAACAAACTTTAGTTCTGCAGTTTTGTTTGTTATAAAATAATATAAAATGATATAAATGTATTAAAACATAAAATATAAAAATATTATATAACCAAATATAAATATTATACAATATAGAGAAGCTGACCTAGATACTTGAATAAATGAATAGAAGATTCATGTACACATATAAGGAGATAGTAGATAGGTTAGAAAGATGATAGGTAGATAGAGATACATAAATATAGATGATAGTTAAATTTTGAGAGACTCACTCAATGAGATCAGATTATTGTATTCTCCAACATTACCTCTATGAACAGTTTCTCTGGGAAATGTCTAGCTGGACCCACTCTTCCTGTGTGAAATCTACATACACATCTTTGAAGGTCACTAATTCCTAAAACATTACAAAAATTAGGGTTCACACAGGGTCATACTTACCAATGTCCTAAATGTGTTGCTCAAAGTGACAGCACTGAGGAATATACTTAATATATTGTGTATATTAAGTTTAATATCTGTGTGGAATTCCAGCCAGATCACTTTCAATGCTGAACTGCCATCAGCCTTTCAGGTACACTTAAAGACACATATACAATCTGAATATATAAATCTCCATTGTAAAGTAATATCACTTGACATGTGGTGTGATAGACACCTGGAAATTTCCCAGTAAAGTTGTAACTATTACTTCCTGATGCTGATTATAAAATTTGCAATTGAGCTTTCATAACTAAAACACTTGCATCCACCCATATCAAGTAATTCTACAGACTCATCTTAAGAGAAGCACTATCCATGATATGTCACTTTTAAGCAATGAGTATGGTAAGATTATTCTGCTATATAGATGACCTCGTTATCCTCTCATACTGTTGTACTGAAAGACGGTTCAAGCCTGATCATTCCTGTGGTAGGAGACCTCCTTTTCTCAACTTTTTCCTGGGCTTACAAACTCCAGTTTTCATTGTCTCTCTTGTATCTTCATCTCATCTGTCTGTTAAATATTAAAAGAAGCCCCTTTGTTGCTGCGGGTCTCCCCAAACCTTCAAATATTTTCAGAGAGGCATACATTTTACTCTACCTATTATATGCCTCCTAAATACACAGCTGAAATTAAGGACACATACTTCCTATTTTTGCATCCAGTTATAAATTATTGCATCCAGTTATAAATTTGAATAAGGTTAATTTACAAAATCTGAAGTTGGACAACTGGGGAATACAGTGGTAAAGAGAATTTTAGTGTTTTTTTAATATTCCAAAATATATCCCATGAAGCTTTAAGAAAATTAAAATTGAGGAATATAAAAAAAAAAGATTCCTCCTTTCCTTCTATTTATTATCCTTCTCTTGTACTTCTGGAACAATGCACAGCCCTATACCCCAGCACTTGTAACACTGGATTGATTGAATGTACCTGATGAAACCTCAACTTTCCGACTTACTTTAAACTTCTGCTCTTCGTAATCTCTATCACCTCTGTTCACTGCATGCATAAGCCAATTTTAGGCACTAACATGATGTGTGTGTGCATTAATTCTCCAGTGAAGCCATGGGTTTGGTAAGAAAAAGAAATTATATCACATCTTCCCAGAGACTAGTAAGACTTCATGGAAGCTGGAAACAATTGTGATGGCTGCAAGGAGATTATTTATTGATCAGTCCTTAATGTACCATAATTGTTCTAGAGACCTGTATAAACTTAATTTAAGCTCATATCATTTAATGTCTCCTGAATTCACTTGGATTATCCATGCCCATAGTAGAAACCTGATCATCTGCTGGCATAGAGGTGTGAGTTCAGTTAAAGAAGAATTCTCTACTCATCTGTGGTTACATTGTGAATAGCTCAGCTGGCAACTGTCTTCTACTCACAACCAGACAAGTATAGACATACAAAGCTGAGAATGAAGAAAGAAGCCATTAAGCAAAAGTCTTAATCACAATTCCCAAACCCACCTGTAATGAACCCAAACACTTCACCTGGATGTAACCTCAGCCCAATCAATGAGAACATGAAGTGTGCTCCAAGAGAAACAAGCAGAGGAATTGCTTCTCCCAGGGTCAACATTTCACATGTCTTGGTTTCCCTGGCAAATAAAAATGATATGAATATCTTCATTGTACATTGTACATAGTACAGATAATCTGGTACCAAATATCAGCTTTCACTTCAACCAATGCTTACCTACCAGTGTAATCCATGCATATTCATTCATTTCATCATATACTTCCTAAGAACAACATTTCTGATGTCAATAGATATCTATTTACCACATCTACCCTCCTAGGAGGTGACTCTAGTGACCTGTGTTGTTCATTACCACATCTGACACAACACATTATTAAGCTATTGCTTTAGGTCTAAATGCAGAATCATGAGTCCTAGTGCTATACAATGTACCTGACAAACTGACTATCTCTTAATAATTGAATCATTCTTCCACATTCTGTAATCATTTCAAGTCCAATAGTTTTGAATATCACAATTCTCACATTTCACATTACTTCTACCAGATTGGATTATCTCATAATAATCAGATGAATGGTATATTTAGGCAAATAGCCTCAATTTAGCACCATAATCTCTACAATTATTCCTGTATTCTTACCATTAGATAGTCCTTCTTTCTTATTGAAGAGTCACATTATACCTGATTAATTTGAATGTCTCCAATTGAAATCCTGTCTTCCCTGTTTCTTCAGCAACCTTTTTTTTTTCCAGTAAAATTGAAATATTTATCAGCAACCTCTCCCTTTTATCAAAATCAATCACCTCATCATTTTAACTCATTATTTCTCTCCTATTTTGAAAGAAAATGTCCCCTATACCTATTTCTACTCTTGTTCCTGATCTCCTTTTCCTCCTTTCACAGTCAAACTGCCTGAGCACATTTTCCCTTTCCTCACATGCCTCAAGTGTTTGTTACAAACATCACTGACTTCCTCTTAAATAAATCATGCTATCCTCTTGAATGATCTCCCCATGACTGAATCCAGGATAGATGTCTCAGTCTATAACTTGTAAACAAAGAAGAATTGGACCTTTTATGAAGTTTATTTTTTCTAGACTTCTATGATATCTCAGTCCCCTGTGTATTCATGCTATTCTAGTCACTCCTTCCTCTTATGTGCTGCATTGCACTCCTCAAACAATATTATTAGAACATCTCAAGACTCAAGCATAACTCCCTTTCTCTCCTATCTATACACTGTCATGACAATCTCACACATTTATTCAATTGCTTCAATTTATTCCACTGTTGGCTCTATTCATAAAAAATAAAAAAATTCAAATATATTCACAAAAAATCAAATATAACTCATGACATTATCCCCATCCTCCACTCCTGGAAATATAAACATTTCTTCACAAGAGGTTACTCTCTGATTAACTTGGATGTCAATTGAAATAAATATAATCAAGTTATGCCATTTTAACAAAATACTTTCCTTCAAATTCTGTACATTTCAGTTATGACTCCACCAAACATCAAAGGATTTAACTTTAACTCACCACTCAGAACCACACAAATACATTTAAGCCTCACTATTAACTCAGCACTGACCACTATAATCATCCTTCATTTCCACCACAATCCACTCAAACTCTTTCTCATATCACACTTGTGTTCCTACTACTTCTGTTTAGTCATTTCCTCAGAGATCCCTTCACTAAATCCCAACCTAAGATAACCTTTGCCCTTCCTATAGTCTTTACTACAACTCTACTATTCTTTCAGTACACTCATTGAATTTTTCATTATACATTTCTTTGTTCATTTGTCTGTCTCTCACTCATCTAATTGCATAAATCTGTCCCCTGAATGGTAATATTAGGTGAGATTTCCTTTGAAAATTACTAAAGAATAATAAATCCAGAGAAATTTTATTTCCACAATAACTTAAACTGAATTCATAAGGCCTGCAGTCAAATTAAATACATTCTGATTTTTAAAAATTCATTTAAAAATAAATGAGGACACTTCTGCATGGTTAAAATTCTCTCTCTCTTACCAGAACCCATAAAATCTGAGAAATCAAGGATACAACCTTAATCAGTCTGTTTTTTACCACACAATGGGTTTCAGAGCTTCTTTCTTTCTATAAAAAACACCATTTTGATGAAATCTCTTTTTATGCAGTTGATAACCTAATCAGCCCAATAATCCAATGTTTTACCAGCCCAGTGCATGGCACTCACTGGCACTAAGAAACAGCCAGTCTGGAGGCAATGTCAAGCCATTGCCAGCTGGCAATGTCAGAGGAGTCCAAAGCAACAATGTATTTCCATCCTCTTCAAAAGCATGACAAGGAAGTATGGCAGATATTTTTCTTGTTTGAAGAGTCATAGTGACTGATCTAGCCAATACCTCAAATGGAAAGACACCATTCATGGCACTGTGGGCCTGGTTTAAATGCACAAGAGAGTCTGACCACACTGAAGTCCATCACTTTTAATTTTCATACACTTTCTAAACACTTTTCTTTCAATTTATAACATATGAAATAAACATAACTATTTTTAGTGCTTCACTTTTCACTTTTATATCTTTATCATGATTATATTAACAGTTATTGTACTTCACCAGTAGAGGGAAAAAACAATTTGCTCAATTATTTCATGAAAACCTAAGATTCCCAAAGGAATCAATATTATCTTCCACATACCTCCACCATAATATGCATATTGAGGTGGCTTCTGACAGGTTTCTTTGTTAAGAAGTTGCCTTTTTTATCAATATCAATTCAGATTTCTACTGAAATATAACTTCCTGGAATTAGCCATTTATATTGAAACACTTCAGTTTAGAAAATCTTTTACAAACTTCCCAAAAACCAATCATAATTATATAGATTAGTTAACTCAACTTTAAATAAGCTTATTAAATTAGTGTCAACAACCAATGAAATTTACTTTATCCATTTAAGTCTAATTTACATCACTTATTCTGTTCTGTGTAAACTAGTCGTGGAGATTTAGGCTAAGGAGTATACTATGAAGTGGGCATTGGGTATTCTATCACTTATAGTACTCATTATAGTCTGTCTCCCTGAATCACTTTTCTCTCATGAGTTTTAAATTGAAGTACCCAGCTGCTTGTGAAGCAACAAATGGTTTCTTTATGACAACAAATGATTTCCTTGTTAATCTTAACAAGGAAAAACTGACATCATTACAAACTATGGGCTCAACATGAAAGAAACCTGCAACAACTACTTTAAGACCTTTGGCACTAACTGAGAGTGGCACATAAAACCTTAATTTTTTGATTAAGTACAAATTTTCTAAAGACTTTGACTTTCCTCAACCCATAAGTTATATAAAATTTCTTAGAGCCATGAAGAGCCATCAATATGTCAAATACATAGTAGTCACTATTTGACCATCAGCTATAAAATTACAAATTCAATGTTTTATAGAATGCAGTAGCTCCAGCTACTGAAAAGAAGAAATGAAATGAAATTACAAACTACTTATTCTTATAAAATACCAAAAAAAAAACAAAGCTGATATTGGTGCATATATATAATTATCTCCCCAAACCCTCAATTTCTACAAATCACAGGTAATAAAAATCAAGACTAGATAAATATTTTTTTGGAGATTGACAAATATTTGCACATACACAAGGTACCTAAAGCAGAGATCACTGCCATCTGGATCCTATTCAGGCAAGAGCAAATACAGCAGCAGGAGCAGGGGTAGCATTGGAACAATGGGGAGTATACCATAGTCCCAATGCTCTAACCCAGTGGTCCCATATAGCAGAAAGAACACTTTAATGGGGGCTGACATTGCCTGCCAAGAATGCATAGGCCAGCAACCAGTGACATCTCTCCTGGGCATCATCAGGCCAGAGGTGTGCACAATTTTTCACTGTTCGTTTCAGGCAATATAACAAAGGAGCCTCTGGACCTTTGGCTCCTGCTGCTTCCTGGCAGTGCAATCTCCTTTATTCTGCCACCACAAGGGTTACCTTTGATGGTTGTGCTGGCCTATGGACTCCACAGGTGGGGGGCTCAGTAGGAGTTGAAGTGGTCAGAAATGATATTCATGTATGTGTGTTTGTGGTTTGAAGGTGAAAACTGGTCTCAACACTCTCTGATGCCCCTTGTGTTCTCCTTTAGATTGCTTACCTGAAGAAGCCTGCTGTAAGCAGATAGCCAACATGATATCCCAAACAACCATCCTGGTTCAGGCCTTTGAGCAGAACCAATTCCCTGGTTTTAGGACAGGAGGAAAACTGGCTAAACAAACAGGCTTTCTCGAAGGAAGAATTCAGATAAGTTCAGGCAAATCCCCAAATATGTGTCTTCTCAAGCAAACACAGCTGCATAATTTCCAGGACTGTGTTTCCTTACCATCAATTCTAATGCACCCTATGAATCTAGGCCAGTCAATCAGCAGGTGTTCCCACAGCAGGCACTTTAATCCATGGCATTTGAGACAACACAGTCTCTCACAGCCAGAACTGTTGCATAACGAGACAAGAAATATTTCTTTACCTTAGCATCCCTTCACACTGTGGTCCCTGTAGCAAAAGGCATATTGGGCATTATTCCTTTTGATTTAAAACCCTGACATCATTATTTTCCTGTAGGGTGACATTTATATTTCTTCCTTGTCCACTTTTATACTGCTTCTCCCATGAGGTAAAACATAGCTCCCTCAAGCTCCTCAGCCATAATTGGAGAAAAGCCAGATTAGCTTCATTTTGCACACTTGTCCATTCAGAAGCAGTACCTGCTGGACAGAGCATCTGACTCTCCCAAGAGCCAACTCCACTTGAGGTGCTTTCAAGGGCAATTCTCATGTTAGCCAGAATTTCCATGAATTTCTTACTCCTGTGAACTCATTACCATATATTATTTCTAATGTTGGGTGCTCAGTTATGAGAATAAATAGCACGACCCTGACACCACCCCCTAATACAATGATATCCATGCTCAGAGAATTAGCTGTATCACATCCTGCTGTTCAGGGCACTCTCTGAGGTGAAGTTAGAGTTGAGACCAAGGCTCTTTCTGCTTGTTGGTCCCATCATGGACTTCCAGTGGTCTGGGTGTAGCTATGATGTTGGAAGAAGTGCAGTGATGAGTAGGTCTAGACTGGATGAAGAAATCTGCAGTTCCCTGAACATCAGATATCCCCCAGAACCCCCTTGGACTGCATTACCCACTGATGTGCTCTGAGTGCAGTGGGGATGACTTGCTCAGCAGCCAGGTTCTAGATAGAGATCTCAGCTGCCATTGTGCAGAGGCTTTCTGGGGAAAGCCAGTGACCTGGTCTGGGTTTCCTTTCTTCTCCAGCCACTCTGTCCAGACCTGTGCTGTCTGGGGCACATGCCCAACATTTCTCTCCCATGGACAGGGCATGACATGCCTCCCTAGAGAACCTACAAATAGGTGCAACACTACTGAATTTGGCATGGAAGTGGGTGGGGACAGGAAGTTGTATGGCCCATATAAAAAAATATTAATATAGGTCTTTGCATACTGTAAGTGTTTTGGAAGATAAAGAGACATCTAATAGATGTCAAAGTCTATTTATTTAATAGGACAGTATCATGAATGGGTGGCTAAAGTAGATCATTGTATTGAGCTACCTTTTAGAAGCATGATCATGTGACTATGGATAGCAAGATTGCTGAACTTGGGCTCTACATTGTTATCTCTGATTGACAAGCAAAATAATAAGAACATCTCATATTAACAACAGTGTCATTGTATATATATCAGCTTCTTTTCAGCTGATGTGTGCCAGCAGTGTTTGGGTGTGTCCCTGAGTTTCTCTGCATATGTGTGTGTGTGCATGAGTGTTTATGCCTCTGAGATCCATGCACAAGTGTGTTGTGTGTGGGTGTGCTGATGGGTGTATGTGTTTCTTTCAACAGTCTGCAGAATGCACTAACCTCTGCTTGCTGTCATCTGACTATCTAAAATGGCATTGGAATAGTCTTGTCCTCCTGATTTGGAGCCTTCACCCTAGTGGAACATGTTCACAATAGGCACCCAGGGAAGCCTGGGAGGGGCTGCACTGTATGCCTGTTGGTAATATAACTTTGTAGCCTGGGTATCTCTGGAGCTATACCAATGAACTAGAGCTCTGTTTCAAGCCCCTTGTCACAAGTATATGTGGAAAGAAGGTAAAGCAAATCACTGAATGATTTGTATGGGTGAGGGGACAGAATGCCAGTGGATGGAATTACACAACATAGAAACATTTCTCTTCAGACATGTTTATTGTACCAATGTAAACTCACATATGCTGTGATGAACCATGAGGTAAGTGTAGGAGTTCTCATAACTGGAAAGAAGGAGGCCCAACTTCACGATGATTCCTGAGAGGCGTACAATGCACATGTCTTTGATTATGATAAAGTGAATGTTTATGCCTAGTTATATGGGTAATTTTATCCAAAGTTTCTCAAATAGGAAAAGTGGTAATGTTGATAGGTATCCTCAGGTATGTGCATGCAGTAGCAAGTCAATCTTTCCCTGGAGTTTATCAGTGTTTTACCTGATGCAATGATGAAGAAAATCTTCATGCTTGATGATGCCAAGCTGTTAGGGCCATGACCCCTTCATTCATCCCATTATTGGTAGATGTTGCAGTAGCTGCCAGTTGCCTATTCCAAGTCTCAAGGCTAGGGTAAAACTCTTCTTTGTCAACTCCTATGATCAGGAAATATGGCACTCCCTCCTTAATGCTTATAGCTTATATACCATGTGACTTCCAATCATGCCAGTAGAGAATGCAGTGCAGTTATATCCTGTAAGTCCTCATCCCCCTCCTGGCTTCCGTGAGAGATCCTGGATTATCCAAAATGCTGAGGACTTGATGATGGGTGGGTGGAAGTGATGGTTTTCCACATATGCTTTCATTCCATCAGGATTTGGTCCATGTGTCCATTGTCTCATATCCATGTTGTGCCCAGAGGTAATGTGAAGCTTGGAAACCATCTTTTCCTCAATGAAGTCAATAGAGGGCACCATCACAGCCCATGGTCAATGTGAAACCCTCCACTTGACTTTTGGATTCATTGACCCTTCACTCTGGCTTCAGGGAATTTCTCTGGAGCATGAAGCTTAATTCCCCATAGTTTAGCACCAAAACAAGTGCAGTCTGGTCTAAGGTTTGGGGAATGACCTCTTCCAACTCCTACAGCATAGGCTCCAGCTCACTTCATAGCATGTTGAGCAGAGCCTGAAATTCTTCTCTAAGGGGTGGTTCAGCTGGCTCAGGGTCCTGCTCCAGAGGACCTGGATGAAGGAAATGTTGTTCCTTTGCCTGAAATTCTGTGCTCAACACCCCTTGATCTAAAAGGCAAGATGCCTCTAGATCTTGCTGGTGGTCTTGGGAAGGCAGGTGTGATGGCTCCTCAACTGATTCTGCCTGCTGTCAGCACAGCTGTGTCTCAGTGTGCCTCAGCAGCTTAAGGCTCCCTTCAGGAGGGTTGCATTCTGCAATCACTGCCTGGAGCTCCTTGCCATACCACTGCATGGAATGAGAAGTGTCTGGCTCACCCACATCCTGCAATTGTTGCTTTTCCCTCTCAGGTTGAGTTGGGGGATTGCCTTTGAAGTGCACCATGGCCATGCCAGTGGTTTTGGAGAGATCCTGATCTTTTCTCAGGAATGGGGGCATGGAAGGTGTCTGAGCATCTGGTGGTTCTGTTGGTAAGTGAGTCATAAGCATCTGTGGTTGAAGGACAATGTCTCCTCCCTGCACAGTCTGGGATGGCTGGACTGCCAGGACCATGGATGTGGGTCTCAGACAGCTTGCAAATGGATCCCAAGTAAGATAGGGTGTGACAGGAGAAAGAGAAGTGGGTGTAAGAACTTGATTCCCACTGGAAATATTGCAAGGAGGAAGATGATGGGAACTCCTGGGGACAATGCATGAGGGGCTTTGTTTCTGCCCAATGGTCAGGTGGGGCCTCTGATTCAGGGCATCTGCAAGGAATTCATGCATTCTCAGTGCTCTTCTTTGGATGTTGAACTCTCCACTTCTGAAACCATACCTAACTCTGGAAAAGAGAGACATGGGCTCAGGGGTCCTCATAGAAAGCAACTCCATTCCTCCTGGACAGTCTTCTAAGCAAATGGGCTAATTCTAATGGTCCCAAGCTTGAGCTAGTACAATCAAGAGATAATTGGGGCTTTGAAAAAATATATCCAGGAGAAGGGAGATTATTTCCTGCTGAGCAGGAGTGGACCCTACATTGCTTAGAGGGAACTCTAGGCCTTTGAGGTTCTGCCAAGCAGTTCCCTTTCTCACTACTCACTGAGGAACCCAGGGCTTCATATGACACACAGTTTGCCTGATAAGACATATATTTGGAGATTTGCCTGAACTTACCTGAATTCTTGCTTCTGGAAGACCAGTTTGCATAGCCAGTTCTTCTCTGGTCATAAAACCAGGGAATCGGTTCTGCTCAAAGACCTCAACCAGGATGGAGGTTTGGGATGGCTGTCTGTTTCCAGTGGGCTTCTTTGGTTAAGCACTCTAAAGGTGAACAGGAGCAAAAAAAGGGCATTGAGACCAGTTTTCACCTTCAAACCACAAACACACATATTTGAATATCATTTCTGATTATCACAGCTCTTGCGGCACCCCCCACCCAGGGATTCCATAGCCTAGTCCAACCCTCAGTGGCAACCCTCATGGTGGCAGAATAGAGGAGTTGGCACTGCCAAGCAGCAGCAGGATCAGATGGCACAAAGACTCCTTTGCTACAAAAGTTCCTGAAACAACCAAAGAGTGTGAAAATGTGCACACCTCTGGGCTGGTGATGCCCAGGACTAGATGTCAGTGATTGCTGTCCTATGCATTCTTCAGAGACAATGTCAGCCCACAGTAAAAAAGTATTGGGGCTGCAGTGTAACCATGGTTCCAACACTGCCACAGCTCCTGCCACTGAGTCTGCTCTTCTCCTGAGGAGGATCCAGATGGCAGTGAGCTCTGCTTTAAGCACTTTGATCTGTAGTTCTGGAACCAAATCTAAAGGCCAAAGAAGATACAAGAGTCAGCAACTCCCTCTATCCTATCACAAGCAATGGATCTGATAAAGTAAAACAAACTGGGTGGTACACCTGACCCTGGGGAAAATATCCTAAAGACAAATGTCATTATTCTTGCAAGTTGCCATGATGACAAAATATTAACCTAGAATTAAGAAAACCACATAATCTACCCTCAATGCCTCTTTGCATCTGGCTTTTGTCATGCTCAGGGAATCCACAGTCTTTTCTTCTTGTGGGAAGAGACTGTGCTTGGTCTCCCAAGCCAGGGCATTCTCCCTCCCCTTTCTCTGTGTGTTCTTCACTCCACCCCATCTTGCCATGTCTCTTATTTTCCTTTGTCTTCCACTCACAAGCAGTAAGGCTGCCAACAAACAGAATGCCTTTGGATGTGATCTCTATGTATGTCCTTGAAACTGGGACTTAGGATTGCCCAGGTCAAACTGAAAACCAGCTCTTCATTCATGTTTCTGTACTAGTTAGTTGACCCCTGATTGGACAATTAATAGGGAGACTCTTGGGGACTCAGATATCTAGTGTTGAAATGCCTGCCAGAAACATAAACAAGTGCATGCTGTGCTTGGTTCCTCATTACTCGAGTCAGATTATGAAGGTTCTTTCCATTCACTACTGAGTGTTTGTTTTCCTTGGAAAACTGGATACCTATGAAAAGGCTTACATTCAAAAGGACAGCCTATATCTTCTGACCTGTGCTTCATGCACAGGAATTGGGCTAAAATGTTATGCCCCTTTACTCATTTAGTTATCTGAAATAGTTTCAGACAAGAATTCTGAAACACTGGTGGAAACTGGAAACTGATGTGTCAATTAGTCAACACCACTGTTGAGCCAGCCTCCTCCAACATAGTTTCCAGGGCTGTGCTTCCTTACCATCAATTCAAATGCACCCTGGGACTCTCGGCCAGCCAATCAGCAGGTGTTGCTACAACATGCACTTTCATACACAGCATTTGAGTCCACCCAGTCTCCCACAGCCAGAACTGTTGCCTAAAGAGGCAAAAAATAGTTATCTCAGCATTCCCTCACACCTTGGTCCCTGTGGCCAATGGCTCATTGAACATTATGCCATTTGATATAAGGCCCTAACAACCTTGTTTTTCACTAGGGAGATATTTCTATTTCATCTTTGTCCCCCTTTACATTGCTTCTCCTGTGGGGTATAATGTAGTTCTCTCCAGCTCCTTGGCTACAATTGGAGAAAAGTCAGATTAGCTTCATTTTGCACAATGATTGTCCATTCAGAGGCAGTCAGCACAGGACAGAGCCTCCAACTTTCCCAAAAGGCAACCCCACTTGAAGCACCAAATGGCAAGATGGAATTTCCATGAATTTCTTACCCGTGTGTCCTCATTATGGTATATTTTTTCTAATGCTGCATACTCAGTTCCGTTAATGAATGACACCATGACACTAATACAATGATCCAGGTTTTAAGTACTCCAGAATGTCATCATAAGGATCACTTACACCAATCAGGATATGGTGCCATAGCCTTCTAGGACCGAGGGAAATTATGCCCAACCTGAAAATTTCTGCCATTGGTAAAACAGATAAAGAAAGTCTTTGTTTGGATTCATTTTCCACCTTATATTACTTCACAGGGAGATACTCTTGAGTGACATTCCTGTGTAGTAACAGAATTCCTGAAACGTGCTTAGCCCAGCTCTACCCAAAATTCTGAATCTGAGAACCCATGAAGTAGAGAAACATGCTTTCCTGAATTTGATCCTCCAGAATGCCAATGCCTTTGCCCAGCTCTTCCCTGGAAGCTAGACCAGGGTAAGGGTTCTGCTCTAAACATATCTGCAAAGTAGCCTTTTGACTGGCATTCAAAATGATCCTCTTTTGTCAGGCCTCTCCTCTCAGTTGCCTGATGAAGAGAGAAGGGTGAAAGGAGTTGGAAGGTTTTAAGTATGGATGAAAACATAGACTGAGAGCAAGGGCATCTCTTTTAGTCTGTGTTGGGGGCTTCCAAATGTGATGGCTAGTGGCTATTTTTCCATGAGGCATCCTCCTCAAGCCATATGAATTTGGACACAGAAGGGATAAATGTACATAGGAGAAAGGGTACTGAGCATGGATATTGGGATGCTATCCAGAAATTCACAGATAACATGCAAAATTCAAAGGAAAACCAAGTGGAGGCCAGGGAAAGAAGGAAAAGTATAAGTGGAAATTTTTAAATGAAGAAAACCCAAACAACTTGGTGCTGAATGATAAATAGTAGGCTTCCCTAAACTTGTTGTGGAATACATAAGGTTTTCCCAGGTATGTTTTCTTCCACCCAATGGACTCACCTGCAAACTTCCCCTAAAGTAGCCACTCATGGGACTCATGGCTGCCCTCTTCACTTTTACATTCCAGCATCCAATTTACACTTCTCATCAATCTCCTGACCTAAGCATGACAGGAAAGCAGCCCATCCACAAAGTGTTGGTGCCTTTCCCATTGCAATGTAAACTCTCCTAACCTCTGGGAAATAAGCAAGGCCCTTGGTCTGAACAAAGTACAAAATATCCCTGGAAAATTACCACTTGAAGTGCTGGTCAGATCCTTATTGGGCAGAGTCATCTGGACCCCAGGGAGAGGAGGTCCCAACTGAGCATTTCCTAGAAACCCAGACCTGGTGAAGGCTCAGGATGTCCCACCCACTTTGGAAATGCCTGTCTGATTGACTCCCCATAAAGCATTTATGACTGATAGGGAATCAAATTAAGAGGATGTACAGATATCACTGCACAGTGGGGCATCCCTCAGAATTCTTTCCACTGGAACCTGTGCTCCTTAGTTTGTAAAGAGAGAAACATTTTGTTCTCTGTTCTCTTTGTGTGCTCTTACCTCTTTTTTTTTTTTTTAAATCACTGATCTCCCTATGATTTAAAATATATAGAGCCTCATGTAGCCTGGTATTTCCCACTTTCCCTCACCTTCTACCAGCACCTAAATCTCATCACTGGGAAGTGGATTCTTTCAGCATGATGAAAAAATGTAAATAAAAATAGAGAGCAGAATTGGTTTAGGAACAGCAAGTCCTGTGTGATGTAAAATTTTAGCAATGGTATAGAGTTGGCAACATGATTCATACTCCTTGCAAATTTTGTGAAATAATGTGAACCAAGAAAACTTGAAAAGCACTGAATGGGACAGAATCCATCCTTCCTAGATGGAAGTGAAGAGAACATCACAAAGACAATTTGTCTCTGATTGGACCAAGCAATGATTCTGGAGAATGCCCTAAATGTGATCCCCACTGGGAATCCCCAGCACCAATACCCCACCATCTCCCCCATTCCTACAGGATCCCCCAACTCCACCCCCAATCTAACCACAGCCACACCCACAGCCCTAGTCATTTCACATCCTGCTGTTGGGCTCTAAAGGCAAAATGCCCACATGCAGTTCTCCTGGCCATTTGCTAAGGAGATCAGTCAGTAGGAGGCATCTGGGAGATAAGGATTCCAGAGCAGGAAGTATTCTGCTGGGCCAAGGTGCTCATCCTTGTCAATTCAGGGCTTACTCTGAAGTGAGGTGAGAGCTCAGAGTGAGAACTCGTCTGATTGTTCACCCCCTCATGGGCTTCCAGTGATCTGGGTATAGCTGTGATATTGGAATAACTGCAGTGATGAGAAGGTCTAGACTGGATGAAGAAATCTACTGTTCCCTGCATGCCCCCAGGACCCCTTGCTCTATTCTACCCACTGATGTGTTCTGAGTGCAGCAGAATGACTTGCTCAGTAGCCAGGTTCTAGGTAGAGATATCACCTGCCATTGTGCAGAGGCTTTGTGGGGAAAAAGGATTTGCACTGTCAGAGCCAGGGTCCTGAGGCTCCTCTCAGATCTCCAGTCTGAGTCTCCAAACCAGTGAAATTGAGGTCTCAACACCACACTCAGTCCCCAGATGTGCCATGCATGGGGAAATTCCCAAGCTCATTAACACCAGAGTGTTTTCTAACCAGCCACACCTGTGGCCATGTGGTCAACATAGCTTTGTTGGCCAGGCACTTCAATCCCCCTTTCTCTTGCAACCACTCTGTCCAGAACTGTGATTTCTGGGGCACATGCCCACCATTTCTCTCCCATGGAAAGGGCATTATATGCCTCCCCAGAGAACCTACAAATAGGTGAAAACCTATTGAAATTGGCAAGGAAGGGGATGGGGACAGGAAGTTGTAAGGCCCATAGAGAGACATATTAATAAAGGACCAAGCATACAGTAAGTGTTTTGGAAGATATAGAAACACAGATGTCTGTGTCTATTTTTTCAATTCATCTTAAACCCCCATTTTTGCTGTTTTGTTTCCATTCATTGGCCAATTCTCTGTGTCTTTTTTCCTGCCCTCTCCTCTCATCCTTCTCCTCCAGCCTTCACTGGGATTCGATCCTGGGAACTTCCAAAGTGGGAGAGAGGCATTCTGGCACCTGCACCACCTCATTTCCTGTTTTTTTTTTTGTGCATGTTGTCTTGGCTCTCCCCTTCGTCGCTCTCCTGTTAAATCATCACCTTGCTGCTTGGTTTTGTGGGAACAGATGGCTCACCCACTTGTGGGCCCTGGAGGATTTCCTGCCCATGGCATCTGATGGCATATCCATGCACTTTCTATATTTTTCTTTAATTTACTGGGAGGTCCCAGGGATTGAACCCAGGTCCCTCCATATGGGAAACAGATGCCCAACCATTTGAGCCACACTTACCCCCTATGTCTATTTATTTCAATGGGCCAGTATCATATATGAATGAATAAAGTAGATCATTGCATCAAACTGCATGTTTGAAGCATGGTCATATGACAATGGATAGCAGGATCACTGAACTCAAGCTCTACGTTGCTATCTCTGATTGACAAGCAAATGAAAAATAAAAGATGTCATGTTATCAAAGGCGTCATTGTATATATCAGATTCTCTTCAGCTACATATATCCAGGCAGTGTTTGGGCATTTCCCTGTGTTTCTTTGCATGTGTGTGTGCATGAGTGTCTATATCTCTGAGGTCTGTACATGAGTGTGTTGTCTGTGTGAGTGTGTGCAAGCTGATGGGTGTATATGTTTGCTCCAATAGGCTGCAAAATGCACTAACATGCTTGGTGTAATCTGACAGTCTAAAATGGCATTGGAATAGCCTTGCTCTTCTGATTTGGAAACCTCATCCTAGTAGAACACCTTCACAATAGGCACATAGGGAATGCTGGGAGGGGCTTATCTGTGTACCTGATATATCTGGACCTCTACCTATGAACTAGAGCTCTGTTTTAAGTTCCTTGTCACAAGTATATGTAGGAAGAAGTTAAAGCAAATCATTAAATGTTTTGTACTGGTGTGGGGATGGAATGCCAGAGGATGGAATTACACAACATAGATACATTTCTCTTCAAACATATTTATTGTACCAATGTAAACTCACATATGCTGTGATGAACCACGAGGTTAGCATAAGAGTTTTCACTACAGGAAAGAAGGAACCCCAATTTCACTCTGTTTCCCAAGAGATGTACAATGCACATATCCTTTATGATAATATGAATGTTCATGCCTAGATGTATAGGTAATTATATATGAAGTTTGTCAAATAGGGAAAGTAGTAATGTCAATAGGTATCCTCAGGTGGGTGCATGGAGCTGCAAATCAACCTTTCCTTGGAGTTTGTTGGCACTTTACCTCATGCAATGATGAAAACAACTCTTCATACTTGATGACACATAGCTGAAAAGAATATAATAAAATACTGGAAAGTTGAGAAGAATAGAAAAAAAGAAATGAAAAAAATGAAGACCAAACAGGAAATAGTAGAATCAAAGAAAAGGTATTGAAGAGAGAAAAATGAAAGGCAGAAAAGAAATAAAGATATTATGGAGACAATAAGAAAAAGAAAACAGGTGAACAAAGAAAGAAAAAAGAAAGCAAACAAAAATAAAACAATCCAGGAAAACAGGTGTATTAGTCAGCCAAAGGGTTGCTGGTACAAATTACCAGAAATCTGTTGGCTTTTATAAAGGCTATTTTTTTTTCTGGAGAAGCTTACAGTTTCCTGGCCCTAAAGAGTCCAACTCAGAGTACCATAAGAGGTACTTTCTCACCCAAAGTCTTTGGCCACATGTTGATGCAATATCCTGGTGATGTCTGTGAGGGTTCAGCCTTCTTCCTTGGATCAGTCATCCCAGCATCTCCTGATCTCAGCTGTAGGCTGTTATAATGCTTGTCACTTTCCCTAGGGCTCATTTCTTTCTGGGAACAGCTGCTCTCTTCTTCCTACCATGTCAACTGTAGACTATCATGCTCATCTCTCTTCCTGGGAATGTGTCTATGGAGCATTCTCTCTGCCTGTGTATCTGCTTCTGTGTTCTCCTTCTCCATGTATTTACTTCCTTGTCTTTGCTTAACCATACCTTTATATAGTCTGAAAAGGGGGTGGGGGCAGGGACTCAAACTGAGTTGCCCTAATGATGTGGCCAAATAAAAGCCCTAATTATAATTTAATGAAGTAATAGTGAAACCTCTTAATCTAATAAAATCTAATGCACCCAGAGGAACAGTCCAGTTTAGAAACATAATCTAATATTTATTATAGGAATTCATAAATAATATGAAACTGCTACACTCCACCCTCTGAATTCCAAAAAGACATTACAATATTCACAAAAACCTGAAATCAGTAACTATGCTAATTAAAATATATCACAATCATTTTAAAGAAATAGTTTGTCTTGTGTCAATGTGCCCTCTGGCTGTAGAACTCTGAAACTTACAAAGTTATTTATCTGCTTTGAGAATACAAAGGGACAAAGGATAAGCATTTGCATTACCATTAGGAGAAATTGGGAGGGAAACATTAGTCATGGGTCCCCTACATTTCTGTAAACCTGCAGGGCATACTCCATTAGATTTCAGAGTCAGAGAGTCATTCTTAAGATGATGGTTTCTTCTCCCTTAGGCTTCATGGGGATCCACACTTTGCACATCTTACCCAGTGGCCATTTTCTTAGTTCCACCATTATCAATCATCTGGGTGGTGACCAAGCTCCAGACCTCACCTTCCAAGAGCATTAGGGTGATGGCCACACTTTATGCAATATTTGGGGTGGAGTCACAACCCCCTTAGTACAGGGATGGGGGGCAACATTCTCTCTAACCTCTGGCCTACAGGCTCAACCCTCTCAGAGCAGTGAGATGGTGACCTGGCCTTCCCTAATCAATGAGGGGTAGACCCACCTCTCTCAGACCTATTGAGATTTGACCTTACTCTCCTCAACCCTTGGCAAATGTGTTCCACTCTCTCAGTAGGCTGGGGTGGCAAAACTCTCCCTGAGAGTGGACTGGGATATCCACCCTCTTCAAATGCCAGGGCACACTCACCTTCTTTGTACACAAGGATGTGGGTCCTCTCTTTGCCCAAGGAAATGATAATCCCAGATCTCAGTTTCCATGGTTTTCCTCTTAAATCCATTTCTCCTTCCATCTCTCCCTTTGATGTCTCTTTTAGTCCACTATGACAGTGGTTTTGTTCATAGAGCTCTCTGAAAAAGCTTGTTGGTTTAGCATGCAAGAAGCAGGTGTCCAAGCCATCAGATATTATGACTTTCCAAAAGTCTTTCCTGGATAGCTGAATTTTCAATTCTAATTTACAAGTTCCAAGCTTAATTAAGCCCTCAAATGTGGCACTATTTTCTGGGAGATTTAATTTCAGAGGCTTGGAATTTCTGGAATCATTTTCTGGTTTCATTGTGCCCAGCAATTCAGTTTTCAGCTTATCTCTCCCATCTAGCATTGTACTATAAGTTGCAAGGAGAAGCCAAGCTGCATTCTTTCACTTTTCTTTGGAAAGTTCTTCAGCTAAATGCCCAGGCTTGCCATTTTCAAATTCTGCCTTCCATAAAACACCAGGTGTTAATCTTGCTAAGTTCTCTGCAACTTTAACACATGGATTGCCTTTCCTCCAGTTTCCAATAATAGTTTCATCATTTACTTCTAAGGCCTTATAAAAAGTCTCTTTAGCATCCATATTTCTATCAAAATTATCTTCAAAGCAATCTAGGTTTTTCCATCAAGCATCTCACAAATCCTCCAAAAATACCCCTTACCCATTTATAAAAACCATTCCAACATTTTGGTATTTGCAAAAGCACCACCTCACTCTCCCAGTACCAAATTCTGTATTAGTCAGTCAAAGTGGTGCTGATGCAAAATACCAGAAACCTGTTGGCTTTTACAAAGTGTACTTATCTGGGGTAAAAGCTTACAGTTACTAGGCCCTACAGAGTCCAACTCAAAGTACCATAAGTGGTAATTTCTCACCCAAAGTCTGTTGCCACATGTTGATGCAAGATCCAGACATCTGTACTCTCCACAAGGTCAACTGTAAAGTATCATGCTCATCTCTCTTCCTGGTGCCTTGTCTATGGAACATTCTCTCTTCTTGTGTATCTGCTTCTGAGTTCTCCTTCTCTGTGTATTTACTTCCCTGTCTTTGAACATCTGTTTATACAGCCCACAAATGGGAAGGGCAGGGACTCAAACTGAGTTTCTCTAATGAGGTGGTCAAATAAAAGCCCTAAACTTGATTTACTAAAGTGAAATTGTAACCTCTGAATCTAATACACCCAGAGGAACAGACCAGTTTACAAACACAATCAAATATCTATTTATGGAATTCATAAATAATATCAAACTACTACAACAGGCTTCCCTTTTAGGCCCCCTAGGAACCATCTCAGCCTTCTGGTGGTAATCGGTCAATAACCCTGCAGCCTGCTCTCCACAGATAAGGTATCTGGTTTTAGCAAATAAAATAAAGAATGAAAAAATGATAAAAAATTAAGAGATCAAAAAATCCAAATTTTAAAAATCTCAGGTTTCATGTTCCCTGTCATATGGTACCAGCTAGGTGCCTGATAATCTGGTAGATCCCTCTCTGAAACCCTTTCTTAGATGGTTCCAGGAATATAATGAAGGACCTAATATATGTGAAGCAGGCATTTCTCCACTGAGCTACACCCACTCCACAGGTTAAGTAGGCTTCTGAAAGTTTATCTGCCTCTCCCTGCCCTCTATCCCCTCCAGTGAATTGGACTTCTAACAGTTTGTCATCCATCTGCCCTGGCTTCCTTCTCTTCTGGGCTGGTTAGGTGCCTGTTTCCACCCAGCCACTCACTGATCTAGTTCCTCTCTTTCCCATGGAAGTTGGGTGTGACTGCCTTTGTGATCAGATCCCCATTCCCTCTCCCTGGGGACACTTCAGTGTTGGCTTAGGTCTTTTTGAAATTAAAAGGGTGCTCAGCTGGCCAAATTCACTGAAGAGAAGCCACTCTCTGCCCTCCACCAGACCCCTCTTCCTTCCCATGGAGGAGAACATTCTTTCCCAATCAGCTGGCTGCAGTGAGATAGGGGTTTCACCAAGGCTATTTGCCTTGGGTTTGGGTATATGTGTGGTTCCCAGCCACAGGGATGATTAACTCATGGTTTTCATTTGGACTCTTTGTCTCTCTGTCTCTCTACCTCCTGGGTGATGCAAAGCACTCTCCTGGTCTGCAGATCCCCAAAGCATCTCCCTCAGATAGCCTTTTGCCTTTCCTCCATTGTTTTTGTGATAGAATTGAGCCCTGCCTACCTCTTTTGACATCATCATCCTGGAAGTCCAACAAACTCAATTTTTGTTTATCCTGGAATATCTTAAATTCTCCTTCACTTTTGAAAGATAATCTTGCTGGATATAGCATTCTAGGTTGACAGTTGTTTTATTTCAATTTGAACATGCCATTCCACCACCTTCTCCTCTCCATCGTTTCTGATGAAAAAAAATATGTGTTAATCTTATTGAGGATCCCTTTCATATATGAAGATGCTTCTCTCTTGTTGCTTTCAGAATTCATTCTGAAATTAATTTCCCATGGTACATAAATTAATTTCCCACAGGATTTACTAACCACCACATGTTGATCCCCACATTGGAGGAGCTAGTGAACCAGAGGTCAAGAATGTAGATTCAGGGGATGTTCTCAGGGCCCTGAATGCATTCCTTCAGTGCAGGGATGTCCTAAAGCTGGAGCCTCTTTCAGAATCATTGCAGGGCATTCACCCTCATCCTGGGGCAAGGCAGGCCACAGGTCATACCAGAGACTTCATCTTCAATCTGTTCATATGGTGGTTGAGCCTTAAATCTCAGCAGAGTTCCAGACAACACCTACACTCCAGCTCATCAGACTCACCCAGGACAGCTATCAAAATGATGATGATGGACAATGCCAAAAGCCCCAAAAAGAGTATCTAAAACTGCAAGCAAAATAATTCCTTCCATCTGTGCCATAAGAGTTAAGCCCCCTCTCAATCTGAAACATAATGGACAGCTCCATTAAGGTTGAGCAATGAACAAATATAAGGGGGGAATATAACCATCGACCAAAGTAAGCTTAGTATTATTGCAGTAATGGAAGAAATTTTAGCATTGATACAAATATAGGGTTCTGAGTATAGAGAGAGGAGATAGCTAGAACATAAAGCATTTTTAGGACATTGGAATTGTTCTGCATGATATTGCTCTGAAGGATATGGATCATTATACATTTTGTCAAAACCTATAAAATTGTGAATTCAGAGTGTAACCATAATGCAAACTATAGACCAGGCTTAGTAGAAATGCTTCAATATTTCTTTCTCCATTGCAACAAATGTACCACACTACTGTGAGATGTTATTAATAGGGGAAAATGTAAAAGGAGGAGGGGTTGGGTATATGGGAATGACCTGTATTTTTTATGTAACTATTCTGGATTCTTAATTAAGTAAGTGAATGAATGGAGAGAGGGGCAAGATGGTCACAGAAAAGGCAACCCCAAGAGTTAGCTTGTTCTACAATGCAGTTAGTAATCAGCCAGTGCTATCTAAATCACATGATTGGGGTGCCCAGGTAACCAGAAAAGCATCCTGGAACATGCCTGGAAGAACGTTAATGGAGACTGCCCATCTGTAGTGGATTCATGCAAAAAGCACTCCACACCATAAAGGATGGCACCCAGCCACCACTGGCAGTCCAAGACACCTTGGGTGCTATTTCATGACAGGAGAGGGAAGCTACAATTCTAAAAAATGGTGGAGGAAGAAATAGTCTGGCAACAATTTCAGCTAATGATTATTCATTTCAGCTGCCTAAAGGTTTATCCAAGAACAGCTAAAATTTGAAGCTGTCCAAGCTGGGAAGAGGCTGGTAGCCTCCATGTTAACTCCACCCATGGCATTATGGGAAGAGGGCCTGATTGAAAATCGCAGTGATAGTTACAACCAGCTTCTTTGACCCACATCAGATTGCTGTTCTGGCCTTCCAGCACTGCTTTGGCAGGGATGATGCTGGGGGAACTGCACCAACTCCTCTAGAAAATACAGCCACAGTGTTTAGAGTGCACTGTTGGGCACCTCTTGACTCCATCTCTGCACCTGACAGGACAGGAAGAGGGACAGTGTTCCCTCAGCCTCTCTGGGCAACTGCAGCCACTTTTGGCCTTCACAAGGTAAACTGTTGGGCACATCTGTGGCTCCATCCCTCCCTGGCAGGGAGAAAGAGGGATGGTGCTCTCTCAGCCTCTCCATGCAACTGCAATGACTTTTGGCCTGCATTTACAAGAGTTTTGTGCACACCCGTGGTTACATCTCTACCCCAGGTAGAGGAGGAGGAGCCCTGTGCTTTCTCATTTTATCCGGGCAACTGTGGTCAATTTTGACCTGCATGGCTTAGTTTACTAAATACACATTTGTCACCATCTCCAACCCAGGCAAGAGAGGAAGGGGCATGGAGAGTTATCAGTCTCTCTGTACAACTACAGATGTTCTTGTCCTGTAGGTCTTGGATTACTCCAAGGTTATGTTCATGTCCATCTAAGTCACATCTCACTAACTGCCACAGTGAACAATGCCCCAAAAGGGGTGCTCCTGAGGGCTATAGAGAAATCTGGAAACTATAGGCAAGGTAAAAATCCTCATGAAATCAACACCTCATTGGGGGGGCCTTTACTTTGGAATATATGAAAATCTATTTCCCCAATGTAACAGAGTCAATCTCATTTAAAATTTCCCTACACATCATTCTTCTACCCCTTGTATTTGAACATACTATTACCAGTATACTCATTAAATATATGTCCCAGAGACATAAATATTTGTCTGTTCAGGTCTCTGGTTGAGACCTGAATCCCAGCAGAGTTGCAGGGAACACCTACTCTCCAGTTCATTGGACTCACCCAGGACAACTAACAAAATGATGATGGAAAATCCCTATCACAAAATCAAAGAGTATCTGCAATTAAAGCAAAACACTTCCTCTATCTGCCCTATAAGATCTAAGACCCTTCTCCATTTGAATTAGGACAGGTATCACCATTCTATAATCCTCAAGACTGAGGAATGAACAGACATAAGGGGGAATGCAATCATGAACCAAGCAGACTTATTTTTATTGTAGAAACAGGAGAACTTGTGACATTTAGATAAACATAGAGGGTATCAGGGGATCTGAGAGGAGTGGAAAGCAAGAATAGGTGGAACAGAGGACATTTTAGGGCATTGGAAATGTTTTGCATTATACTGCAATGACATATACAGACCAATATCCATTTTGTCAAAACCTATATAATTGTACAGTATGAATTGTAAACAAAAAATGTAAACTATAGACCATGTTTAGTAGCAATAAATCAATATTTGTTCATCCATTGTAACCAATGTAACAAATAATATCAGAATTTATTAATATGGGAAAGTGTGAGGGGGTTTATGAGAATCTCTTGTACTTTTGATGTAACTTTCATGTACTCTAATACTTCTGTAAAAATAAAGTTTATTGTAGGAAAATAATTATACTTTGTGGTCAAGTGGATTTTAAACCAGGTATAAAAGGGTGGTTCAACATAAGAAAATCAATCAGTGCAATACCTCACATTAATAAATTGAAAAAGAAAAAAATACATGATTATCTCAATAGATGCAGAAAAGTCAATTGAGGAAATACAATTTTTTTTTTAATAAAAACATGCCAAAAGTTAGGAATAGAAGGAAACTTTCTCAACATGATAAAGTGTATATATGAAAAATCCATAGCTAACATTGTATTCAATGGTGAAAGACTGAAAGCTTTCCTGCTGAAATCAGCACAAAGACAAGGATGCCCACTGTCTCCAATATTATTCAATATTGTTCTAGAAATTCTATCTAGAGCAATTAGGCAAGAACAAGAAATAAAATGCACCCAAATAGGAAAGGAAAAATTAAAACTTTCAGTATTCACTGGTAATTTGATCCTATACATAGAATATCCCAAAAATCTACAACAAAACTACTGGAACTAATAGACAATTTCAGCATAGTTGTGGGATACAAACGAATACATGAAAATCAACAGTGTTTGTATACACTGCTAATGAGCATTCTGATGAGGAATTGAGAAAAAAAATTGATTTACAATAGTGACTAATAGAATAAAATATTTTGGAATAAATTTAACCAAGGAAATAAATGACCCATACTCAGAAAACTATACAATATTGCTAGATGAAACCAAAAGTGATATAAATAAATTGAGAGATAGTCTGTGTTCATGGTTTGGAAGACTAAATATCACTAAGAAGTCAATTCTACCCAAACTGGTCTAGAGATTTAACAAAATCCCAATAAACATTCCAAAACCCTTCTTTGTAGAGCTGGGAAAAACAATTATCAAATTTACCTGGAAGTGTAAGGGTCCTTGAATTGCCAAAAATATCTTCAAAAAATAAGAACAAATTTGGAGGATTCTCACCACCTGACTTATAGGTAGAGTTGTAAAAATAACATGGTACTGGCATAAAGTTTGACATATTGACCAAAACTTTTGAATCAAAAGTTCAGAAATA
Organism: Cabassous unicinctus; assembly: GCA_029593785.1. NCBI lineage: Eukaryota > Metazoa > Chordata > Mammalia > Cingulata > Chlamyphoridae > Cabassous > Cabassous unicinctus. The sequence goes on along the minus strand of JAQZBX010033341.1, from coordinate 304 downwards.
GACCCTCACATTTATGGTCAAGTTATATTTGAAAAAACTGTCAAAACAAGGCAGCTGGGACAGAACAGCTTATTCAACAAATGGTGCTGAGAAAACTGGATATCCATATCTAGAAGAAAGAAAGAGTACCCCTGTTCACAATGTATGTAAGAATTACCTCAAAATGAATCAAGTACCTAATTATAAAAATAGAACGCTAAAACTTCTAGGAAAAAAATGTAGGGAAATATCTTTAAGATCTTGTGGTTGGTAGTGGTTTCTTGGACTTTACACCCAAAACGTGAGCAATAATAGAAAAAAAAAA